>BMAW01103208.1:791394-938779 GCA_019974015.1 Nephila pilipes
ATTAATATTTTTCTCTATTTTCTCATCTTTTTTATCTCCTGACTTATTCTTCGGAGAAGTTTCAGTTAATTTTTTTTCAGGGACTTTTTGTCCAGCATCTTTAATTACTTCTGATTTTTTTGGTGTATTAGAGGGCACCTCATTTAAGTCACATTCCATTTCTTCCTCATTTCCCAAATTAGCAACATCACTGGAAAGTTCAAATCCCTCTTTCATAAAAGATCCCAGATTATTTCCCTCATTTTCCTTGGTTTCAGAATTAAACTCAATAAACATTCCATTTTGGGACCAAACACTTTCGATTCTTATCCTGAATTCAGCCATTTCATAGCCAAGTAATTTCTGAATAGAATAAAAGAAAAGGATTTTTAATAACTTTTAATGGTAAGATAATTTAATTATAACTTATATCATAAGACAACAAACAAACAATGAATATTTTTTACAATCAAAAATAAGTTTTTAAATTAACTTCAAATCAGATTCTTTGCTGAATTAAGTTTAATTAATCAGAAAACTAATCCAAACTATCTAAAATTCCCCTCCAACTTAACTTAATATTTAAAAATAATTTTTCAAATATTAAGAATACCAAAACACTGGAATGTAATATCTTAACCGTATATTTTATTATTTAAGAAAAATAATATTAAAAAGGTATCTGTTATTTAAATTTTAATGTAGAGAAGAAGATAACAATCAAAATATACTCATAAGCATGTCACAAATGACTGCACCGAATGTGTATAGATATTATGTGAAACTTTGGTTCCCTGCAAATCATTTAAAATATTTCTCTCTTAAGGATTTTTCTCTAGAGAAATTTTGAAGGGCATTCCAATTCTGACAGCTCTTTGATTTTATGAAGTCACTTAACAGTCAAATATTTTTATCTTTGTAAATATAAATGACAAGTATTCTACTTTGCAAGCATCTTTCTTAATGATTAACACTGATAGTCTGAAACCATAGTTGGTTCAAACTGATGGCCCTCTATTACAGCAGGGTTTCTCAAAAGTTTATTAGATTTCATTTTTTTGAATATATATGTGAATATGAATCTCTTGCTTAATGGCAATAAAATACACTAAGAAAAATTTATTAAGTGTTTGGACTAAAGCCAACAGATCAATAGATTTCTTTCCAAAAATATGGACCTAATTGTTTAACGTACTAATTAAGAGCTAATATAAAACAATATTTTTTTAAAATAAAAACTAATGAACAAATATAATATCTAGAACAAATAACACTTCAGACTATTTTAATCAATTTATGATGATTGACTTTATCTTCAATCCTACCAGAGTAAAGTAATTAAAGGTATTCATTTATTAATAAATAAAGATTTCCAAAAATTCCAATTTATTTGCATCCGACATTTCATATTTATATTTAAGTACTACTAAAAATGAATATTAGAATGAGGTAAATGACTTAATAAATACTAATTATTAGTGTTATAAGATAAAACTAAAAATTGATTTATCTTACCAATATTCTTGCAGTCTCGGGTGACAATCTTTCTCCAGCATGGCACACGACATGATCTTTTATCAAATGAACAACTCCTGGAAATTATACAGAGATGATAATTTTTCAAAAAGAAAAATATTAATAAAATTCCATTCAATCTTGATTTTATTAGTGATATACACAGAATAAATAATAATCGGGTTATCCACAGCCAGTTTTTTAAAAAATAAATTTCAGGGTTATGATAACTTAATTTGACAAAATCTGCTAATTATGAGCCCTCTTCCATATAGAAAGAGCACTAAAAATAAAACCTACAAATTTTAATTCTTTATTTTCTACAATTTTAAAGAAATATTTTACACACAAAATTACTAAAATTTTTGCTTAATTTAGAATGGGTTAGGAAAATATTACCTTTTTGCAGTGTTGTAGGAAGCCCTAACTGCCTCAGATATGCTTCTTGATTGTGAGGAAATTGCTTTAGAGGACCCTCTGACAAAAAAACATCTTCGGTGGCAATATTTCCTGATCTAGCATAATCTCCATCAGAGTAGGAACGAAACCAACTATAAGAATAAAAATAGATTATCACCAGAAAAAAAAATTCACACATACACAAATGGTATACACATTCATACATAGAAAGTATAAAACAGTCTTGATACAATTACTTACTTCACTACCTCTTCAACAGGTTGATTAGTAAACAAAAGACCTTTTTCTCCTTTTAATTGTTGACCAATTTTATGAAGATTAGGCCTATACTCTTCTTCTTCAGTTCGGCCAAGAGCCTTAGCCATAACTCTATTTTTTCCAATACAAAATCTACAAATAATAATTAATAAAATAAAAATCAAGATTTAAAAATATACAATACAGTCATTTCATTATTCAAGAAAGACAAATGTTTCAAATATTACTCATAATATTTGAGATAGATTTGTATGAAAATATTCACAGAATATAATTTACCCAGTCAATGTAAAAAGAAACAAAAAAGTTTATAATAAAGCATGGGGTATTAGCAAATTATCATAGTTTTAAATTCCTATACTTAATAAGTAGAAGTTATATTCTTTTCTATGCACTTAAGGTTTCCGTCTACCAGCCATTTTGATTTCGTGGACATAATATTAATCCTATGGAATTTCAACTTTAATTCTCACATTTTTACTATTTGAATGCAACAAGTGCATCTGAAAGAGCAAAAAATAATAAATGCTTCTGTGGAATTACCTTTTTCATCCGACTTTCAAAAATATTTTTATTCTTATTTTAGTGAATCACTAGCGATTTTCCGATTTTTTTTAAAAACAGGAGAAAAAAAGTAATTCCACAGAAGCATTTACCAGGTATGTAAGTATGAAATCGGAATTTGCCCATAGGTGGAGCTAGATGTCGATCCAGTTACCGACACTTTACATCAGCGGTGTCTTGTTATTGTATTGATATCAGACAAAGATTTCCAACTCACAATAACACGAGTTTCATTCAGTAGCATTAGTTTATTAGAGATAAACATGTCGAATTTTGTGCCAAAAAATTACGATTTGCGGACAGCACTACTTTTCTGATTTCATCTGAAGAAAACCGCAGCCGAATCGCATCGAATGCTTCTGGAGGCATTTGGTGAGCATGCTCTCAGTAAAACACAGGGTTTCAAGTGGTTCAAACGGTTCAAAAGTGGCGATTTTGTCGTGAGGAACGAAGAACGTGGAAGACCACCGAAACAGTTTGAAGACGCTGACCTGCAAGCCTTGTTGGACGAAGACGACGCTCAAACACAACAACTGGCGGATCAGTTAAAGGTGACCCGAGAAGCCATCTCTCTTCGGTTCGGATCATATCATTTCAATAAACGTGTTTTTTCTGTACAAAAATTCCGGTTTCATACTTACACACCTGATATTACCATTTGCTCTTTCAGATGCACTTTGTTGCATTCAAATAGATCAAATAGTAAAGATGTGCGAATTCAAGTCAAAATTCCATAGGATTAACATTACATCCACGAAATCAAAATGGCGGGTAGAGCCTTAAGCATGCAAATAATATTAATATGTGCAATCCATAATTATGTAAGATTATAAAGGCTTATGAAAACTGAAATTTAAAGTAGAGCTTTCCATATCAAGATATAAAAGCACACATGGAAAAATATAAGCCAAAAATTAATAAAGATAAATTCATTACAAAAAGAATGTTGTTAATTTGATGATTTTGAAATGAATTTTATTCAATGAACTATTGAATTAAAACCCTTTAAAAATAAATTACATTTTTCTCTTACATATATAAAATTAATTTAAGCTAATCAAAACAAGTCTTTTTTACAATAATTTTTTCCCCCAACTAATTCATTTTTTTTTTGCGGTTCAGTAAAAAATATTTTTAAGCAGTCTTATTCCTGAAAATTGAATTCATACATAGTAAAAAATCGAACTTTCTCTTTTAAGTCAAAACCACAGTTACAAAACTAATCATATCTCATTTTTAATTATAGAAAAAAATTGTTGCAATACAAAAAAAGATATTCATTCATGTGGGAGGGGGGGGGGGAAGAAACTTGGGTGTACATGAAAAAGACTTAAGTTATATTTCCAGAATCCAGTTATTTTATTTAAAATTTAATACATTAAAAACAGTAATTTTTGCTAAAATTGTAATAATTTATTTCTAAGACTTAAAAGGTTTAGGCTTAATTTAATTTTGACTCATACAGAAAATTGTCTTACCTGCTATGTTTCCACTGTTCACGAACATTTTTCATTTTAGAATTTCTCATGTCATTGACAGAGAAGACTAACACATGTGTATAGCTATCTACATTGGATTGAATCTAGATACCAAGAAATGCTACATATTAAAACAAAATAAAATAACTGAAGAATCATTATGCATTGTTCAATGCTAGAGAAAACACAAAATGCTCAATGATGTTCATTTCAAAGATTAAACAGGATGGTTCTCTTAAGAACTGCAAATTTGTATTTCACACATATTAACCTTTATCTAAATTACAAAATATATGATAAATTGTTTAAATATTTTCAGATTCTTATCCTTTTAAAAAATTTATTTTCATTTCGAACAAAATGAATAATATGTATCACTTTCATGAATTGAGTCCCCAATCCAAGTTTCATATCCTAAAAAATAGAACTGAACCCTGCTTCTTTATATATTTAATTTGAACTTGTTACTAAGTTATTTTTATAAACAGATGTATCTTTTAAAGTACTCTAAAGTAAATAACATATCTAATTTTGCATAAAAAAATATTAAAGCGAAAGTCCAAAATAATTTTATGTGGTGTTTGAAAAGTCAGAGATGTCAATAAGTCTTCATAAAATGTCTCCCAAACAGTAAATTTCATTCAAGATTCAGGAATGAAATTTTTTACTGATCATAATTAAATTAATGACACTAACGTAGATAGATGGATTGAAATAATACTTTTGTGAAATAAAGGAAATTCTCACAGATTAGAAGTCAAATTTCCTGACTATTTCTTCAAATTTGAAGCAAAATTATAATTTTTGGTACAAGAAACACTATGAAGAAAATTTTGTCATCTACAGATTAGCACACTTAATAGACAAAATGGATCCTGAAACCATACTTAAGAGAAACTGAATAAAGGAAGCCAATCCTAAAAACTACAAACTGTGCTTTCTTGGCACAAAATTCCAATAAACATGAGATGAACTGAAAGAACTTTTTGTGTTAATAGAGATTAAGAAGTATTTGAGAAATATCCAGGAAAAAGAGAGGTTATCCAGATAGTCTTTGCTATCTGTTGAGAAAACTTCTTAATGAACTTTATAGATAAATTTGTTAAATTATGAATAAAAGATTTAAGATTTTAATAAAACATTTAACAATGTTATGTTTCTTTTAACATGCTGCTATACACAAAGCACACATTACAAAATATTTCATACTAATGGTTTTAAAAATGAACATTCAGTTTAATTCCCAAAATTTCGAGATACTATAATGACAAATGAATACAGGATCTACACAAGCAGAAACAGGTGTTCTTATGAAAATTGTAAGTAAAAGTTTTTAATGTTCTACTAAACTACACAAAATTAAGTGCAGTAACAATTGATTTTCATAAAAATAACAAAAATTAGTTTAACATAGATTGTATCATTAAATATCTGTGTGAAGCATGAAAAATCTCACATACACCCTCAAAGATAACCTTTAGAGAGTATTGCTGAAGCACCTCTTCATTAATAGAAAATGTTGAAGTTTTGTTCCAAAATTATTTATTCTTTCCATATTGCATAAGAAGAAAGGAATTATCAAGGTACCTATCAGTAATCTAATTTTATAACATTAACATTGCTTTTTACATAATTATAGAGAATCAGCAAAAAAAAAAAAAAAAAGACATAACACTATACTTTTTTACTTCCTAGATTTTACTACAAATATCCAACTTTTTTATATTTTACCTCTCGAAAATTTCATCAATAATAATGATAAAAACTTTACGATAACAATAAAGCCTTAGGAATTTAAAGAAATGAAAAAGGTCTAGAAATTGCTGTATAAAATGTGAAGTTACAAGTTTATCCATAAATATTTTGAAATAAAATAAAGAACTATTTGACTTTCTGGAATACTTGCACAACAGTCAAATTTTTTAAAGCTACAATTATTCTTTTTAAAATTAAGTAGAATTACTATTCTTGCATAAAAAGTAAACAGAATAATATAATTTTTTAACTCAATTCTATTACAACACATTGCTTAATTAACAAACAAAAATATTAAATCTAAAAATTCTAAATATATGCAACAAAATTAAGGAACTTAAATTATATGCAAATAATATTGAGAGCATTCTTATAATATTCATCAACTCTGTAAAAATAAACACTATACATTACTTTTTGGTACAGACGCTTTTTCCCTTCCAATCCATGTTTCTTAGTCTCAGACAACTCCACTAAAAACAAAAGAATAAATTTTAAGTACTTTTAAAAATACTGAACTTAAATTTTATAAATTTTAATTCTATCTGTTTTTCAAATTTGCAAAGACCATATAACTACAACACTTATAAAATTGTCAAGCATCAAAAATGAAACACTGATAATTTCTAAAATGCATATGTAGAAAATACACACACAAGACAATCTAATTTGTGTTTTAGATTTCAATTCAAAGCTAAATAACCTTCAAGCTAATAATAAAATAAGGCCCAACTTCGGTATATGCCCAACCGTCAACCTTCGATTTTTTATCGATGTTCTACTAATAACAATAAAAACAGGGCTAGGGCAGGCTTGTAAAGTTCTAATTTAGCATACTTCTTGGCGCGTTTTTTAAAATAGTGCGAAAGTGGCACCAAATGCATAGTTCTAAGTCGGAATCGGGATGGCGTTTTGTCCGTTTGACAAAAAAAAAAAAAAAAAAACATGTTACCTGTGAAATATAGAAAAAACATCAGCCAAAGCGGTAGAAATGTTAAAAAAACGGTGAAATTTTATCCGAAAGACAAAAATGTGGCAAACATCAAAATAATAAATAGGGTGGATCTTAATTTTACTTAAACAAACTTAAAAAAACAATAAAACTTACTTAAAAAACAATAAAACTTAAATATATTTATCTCAGATTATATAAAATATATTTAAAATAGATATAAGATTTTTTCAATAAATAAACTTATATATAACATAACTACGAAATGTTGAAAAAAGGTAAGAAAATACGGTGAAATTATGACCGAAAGACAAAAAAAAAAAAAAAAGTAGAAAATCAGCATTTGTGGAAGACATGAAAATAATATTAAAAAATGTTGAAAGAGCAATAACCTTATGATGGAGTGATATCTGTGATCAGGGGGATAAACTGTGATGATCGTGAGAAGGAAATTTCTAAACATATCATTATTCACAATGCTTTCTTCGGCGTTAATTAAATTAGTAATAATTAAATATTAAATTAAAAAAAATAATATGTAGTATAACTAATAAATAATATAATATAAATAAGAAATATAATATATAGATGTATAAAATTAGAATAAATCAAATATAAATAGTATAATATAATAAAAACAAGAATTAATAATAATTAAATAAGAATTAAAATATATATAGAAATAGAATAAATCAATCGTCAGAATAGAAACAAGATCCCCTTTCATAGCAGGGTTACCATAAAAACAAGATTTTTACAATTATACGACTTTTTGGACGGTTACCAAATTG
Organism: Nephila pilipes; assembly: GCA_019974015.1. Lineage (NCBI taxonomy): Eukaryota > Metazoa > Arthropoda > Arachnida > Araneae > Nephilidae > Nephila > Nephila pilipes. Next base: position 799,107 of record BMAW01103208.1, read on the forward strand.
GCAATTTATCGCCTTTTTAAATTTTCCCCATTCACCAAGAAGTACGCTAATTTAAGATTCATCTGGGCAGGCTAAATTAAGGTTTCCTGTCAAGCTACAGTTGGGCCCCATTAACTTGTAGTTCAGTAACTAGTACATTTAATAGCTTATGGTTTTACTATGGTTCACTTTTTATGAGATTAAATCAAATTTCAGCTTTAGTATCGCCTACCTGCCAAATTTGACGCCAAGTATCATATTTTAAAAAGGGGTTACCATCAAAATTTTCAACGAAATTCCATGTTCAAAAAATAAATATACGTATTACAAATTTATAGATATTTTTAAGAGTACTAGGACATAAGGGTGAAAATAAAATTCAGAGTTTAAGATTCTTTCTTTTTGTGACATTTATATTTTAAAAATTGTTCATACAGCTTAGGAATTTTTTTAGTCGAAAAGTTTTTTCCCTTTAAGTTGAATATGGACATGATTTTTCAGATATATTTGCACTTAGGTGCTGTTTTTAAATATATATATACAAAATATTTTAATCATTATAGAAAACAATTCAAAAGATATAATGAGCCTGATATTTTAATGATAGTATTGATTATTTTCCTTGAAACAATTATAGAACTTCTTAATTTTGGAAATTTAATTTATTTTCTATTATTCATATAAAAAAACTATTTCTTAAAACTTAGGCATCCCTTTGAGTACCATAGAGGATGTGGTATAGGTTGATACAAATTATCATTTATCACCAAACTTAGCGGTATTTTTTGGATAAAAATTTGGGTGGGCGATATTAAAGGCTAGCCAGGAAATTAAACCTACTGCTAAACTAGGACCATTTTTCAGAGACAAAAAAATTCTAGCTTGGGTTTGTTTCTGCAACAATTTTCAACATCTCGCAATCATTAATATTGGCTGCACATTTTTTTATTGATTAAATTTATCGATTTATAAAGATTTTTCTTGCATTAGTTATTTCCAAAATAATAAAAAATATGCTGAAAGAATGTATATGTTATGCAAATAATTCATATAGATGTTGAAATTTATATTAACACTGTAAAGAGGGTCAGATTGTACATTTGTTTTACAATACAATGTTAGGTCATAATGGAATTTATTATTTATCCAAATAATTTACTTAAATTTATTAATTATAACAGAAAAAAATAATAAACTTTGTCAAAAGAAAATACCTTAAACTTGAGTATACACTGAACGAATTTGTTAATTACCAAATATTCCTTTTAAAATTTTACTGCAAGGCATTTTTACAAACGAACTTGTGGAATTTAAATACGATTTTTATTTTAACTTTGAAATATTCAAAAGCTTCACAAGAGAAATGAGGGTGAATGCTTCAAAAAACAGGCCAATTCACTAGAAAGGGAGTGTTTAAAAAAAGTTTTAGTACTACTGCAAACAGAATGATTATAAGTTCTATTGAGTCCCAAAAACTCTCTCCCCCCCAAATTTGCATTATTGATGTCCTTGGAAATTGAAGAGTTTCAACTGAAACTGTCAGACAAGCTTGACATAATGCAGCATTTCAGATTTGTATGCTAGTATGGAAGCTGCTCATTGGTCATGTCAGTAAAAAAACACTTTCTTAAAAAGTCATATTTCATAACCAGAATCATTCTGGAAGACTACTCTGTTCTCTGATGAGAATAAATTCAGTATTAACAGGTGCGACGAACGATATATAGTGTAAAAGGAAGTCGAGAAAGAAACTTGAACCTAATATTTTCAGACGGTAAATATGAGGATGGATTCATTCCATTTCAGGCAAAAAAGCAGCAAGAGTAGAAAGAGAACTTATCTTCATTGATGGCTTTATGAATAAACTGATATATCTAACCATTTTAAAAAATAACTTTAAAAAATGCCGATTCGCAGGACTTTCAGCAAGACAATCATCCAAAACATATGACAAAGACAGTCAAGTTTTATTCGTTGTACAACTACAAGCAAATATACACTCTGTCCGAATTACCAAATCTAAATGTCAGAAATTTACCGTAGCAATTAGAAAAATCCTTCCTCGAATATGCCAAAGCAAATTAAATGGAGCCTAGCAAAAGGGCTCAACACAGTGTTAGTACTACACACTTTTAATTATTTTTAAGTTTGAAGGAAGTCATATGAACAAGTAATATGATCATAAGTATTTTTTAAAGCTTAACATGAGAGATCTTTATCGACAAAACTAATACATTACCTAACTTGTTTCTTTTGGATTTCGGCATGATTAATGAATAAAACTTCTTTTTATACTAGCAATTTTTCGCGCAATCCAGAAAAATATCAAAACACGTGAAATAACGCATTTATAGCCGCAAGAGTGTAACAGAGTAGTACAAATGCTGCTTGCAAAAAATAAAGAGATTTTACTTCTTTGAAAAACAAATTGTATAATTATAAAAACTATTCATTACAAAAATTTTAATGGTGTAATTTTCATCAATATCGTGCATGATTTCTTCATAAAATTGCTTTTCATGGTCAGGTATATACCATAGTAATGTGACCTAAGGGAATGTAGCCCCTGTTTTAAATAAAAGACGCTAGATTCATGATCCCTTGGAATGCATTATTTCCTGACTATAGATGGAGAGAAATTTCAAATACAAAATGTATCGCATTTCAATTATCTATGATAGATCAGAAATATGAGTAATATAGTAATAATATCGATATTAAACTATTAATTATTTTTCGATAACTTCAGAAGAGCAAAACTGGAACAAATTGCCAAGTGAAACTGGATAGGAGTAGCTTTAGAATCTATTGTAAGTTTCTATATATGAATGAAATTTATTACTTGTCTCATTTCCCCCTATTTTTGTTATATATTGTATGATTTTAATTAAGTTCCTTTGCTTTTGTCCAATAATTTTCTTCTGTGGTTGTTCTTTTTTTCATTGTAAAATATCGTCAAAAAATATCCTATTATAATATATGAAATATTATTTTATTACAATGAACAATAAAATATTGGATTATTTCAAGTAGAAGCTTATTTTTTTTATTGGATAATAATTTTTTTAGAAAATTTTTGAACATCATTTGCACACGAAGTTTGCAATGTTTATCGTGAATTATGCTTTAGTGAGTTTTCATAATCACACATAGTAAAGCATTGACCATTTGTTCAATCATTAGTGAAAAGTTTAAGTATCGAAAATGTAATGATATATTGAGAAATTTTTGCCACTTGAAAAATATTAATTCTCCTTTGGTGCCTCAATAAATGTGGAGTTAAAAGATATGCGATTGCTGAGGTACATTCTTTTAAAAACACGCGTTCCGCCCTATTTAATTACATAATATAGTCTATACTTGTTGCAAATTTATTATTTGTTTGAAATATAAATTTGAAGAGACGAGAATGAATGTCAGTGATATCTTAGCAGTTTATCCTCAGCTGTTGTATCTAGCATTTTTAGATGCATATATGCTTCATAGAATTGTCTGTAAGTTGGTCAAGCAATAGATTTAGTCACCACATATCTTTCATAAGTTACTCTGCTCTGAGACTTAAAGAAAGTTGAAAATATTTATGTAATGTTAACATTTAACATTCACTGTTCTTCAAAGTTTTTTTGGGATCCATTTTAGAATTTGCATGAATAAGTGTAAAAAAATTTGATGTAAAAATTAAATGATTCTTTAAATATTTTTACATAATATAGTTATTATTCATTATTATAAATCTTTGGTACTTTTCTCATGAGAATCAAAATTTATATAGATGCTCCTATAATAATGGCCTTTTCATTAAAAATGGCATTGTCTATTATTTATTATAAATGTAATTAACAATTTCATTCATTATTTTTATAATAATCAAATAGTGGAAGTTATATTCATATTTTTTTCAAGTATTCATGTCATGTCTAGACCATAGTTAAAATCTTGTTTGGCGCAGCATAGCCACATCTGGCTCTTGCGCCAATAAACTTTACATTCACTCACATTCAAGTATTCATGTGTGATTACTTTATAGAATAATGATTTTAATATTTAATTATTCAACTTACATTTAATGCTTTTTTAATAGAAAATAACCAAAAATTTATTGTGGTAGCAACAATGTATATAATTTTAATTTCTTTATTAAAATACATTAATACAGATGAATTAAAATTAAAACCTAATTTTTCTTGAAATAATAGTGGTTTAAATAAACTTAATGTTTAAGTTTGTATTCAATCTGTTAAAAGTCTTAATATATTACCAATATTTTCAAAAATCATATCAGCAAGAAATTTTTATGAATGCTAATATTCGATTATCAATCTGTTATTATTTCAGTTCGTATTTCATTGCATTGCAACATGTGACATAATTCAAATTTTTTATACTTATTGCATATTGTTATAGACAAATGAAGACACTTAAATTGTTCTTCATTTATTAAGGATTTATGCAAAGGAAAAGAGGAATCTGAGAAAATTTAAATCTTATACTGATACTTTCTTGTTTGTCAGTAACAATTTAGAGCTTATGAATTCTGTGATCAAATATTTTATTGTAGAAATGTATTCTCATGTCCAAGGTTAATTTTCAGTTGTTTTTTAGAAGTTAAAAATATTGCATAGCATGAATTATAATTTTTAAACATTGTAAGAATAGCATTGAAAGATATATATAAGTAATAGCAATGATATAATAAAAGTAGAATAAAAAGATAATATGTATGTGTGTGTGTACCCAGACCTTCTCAACTATTATTGAAAACATATAAACATGTTTAACATTTTCTTATCTTTCCTTTAATGAGTAAAATTCAGGAATCTTTCTTGAAGACCAATTTTGTTTTAAATTCCTCTCTTTTTCTGTATGTGTGTAATATGTATATATACACACATACAGTGATGACCAAAGTTACAAACACATTTTTGGAAATTATTCAAAATAGCTGCTATCAGTATTTTAAAAGTGATGTCATAATATAGACAATGGCAAAGGTTGTATAAATCTCTAGTGCTTGTAAAACTGATAAAAAGATATATTTTTTATGAATATGAGAAAGCGACAATTTTTGTTCAAGAAAAGTAACTATTCAATTTGGTAGAAATGAATTCTTTGAATCATTTAAATCTAGGATCTTCAAACTTTTTAGCCTATGTGCCTTACTGACTCCTCCACCAAGCCCCAAAAGCCAAGATCTGGCTAGCTCATCATACCAATTGTAGTTTTAAATTGCATGTAAATTTTCCTTTTGGGACTAGTTGATGAGTAAGGTATTTATGGCATAGGAGTGGATTCGTTCATTAGGTACTTCAAACATAGTGTAGAACTTTGTGTGGTGAGTGGCAGAATTATGCAAAAGCATCGGTTATACTTGGTTAGTCAAAAGTATAGAGCACCATCTAGTAGTGAGTAGCAGAGCAAAACCATGCATTTGCAACAGTTCTGCTGTATAATCACTTGTCTGGAAAATTCAATAACTGAGTATTTTCAAATGTGTTCTATGCACCGAGGGTGCATGGTATAAATATAGGAGAAACTGAGAGTTTGACAAATCCAAATTTTGATTTTGGAGCATTAAATGTGAACTGGAAAGTGAAATATAGTCAGACTAATAATAATATTATTCAGCATTATTTTGATTTAAAATGTGTATTTTATGTGGATTTATATATGGGGAAAAAATAATAGTGCAGAATATTTAAAAGAGTAGTGGATATATCAATATTTCATGATTGAATTAATTAATAAGGCTATATGTGTAATTTGCAATGAAACAATATATCAGTCTTTAAAGAATATAATACAAAATGTCATTATGAGACTAAATGTTCTCTAAATTATTACAAATTTACAGGAAGTAAAAGTATATGAATCTTTGAAATGCAGGTTTAAATAATTTTTTTAATAGCATTTGCTTCCCAATTTTAATAATTTGTTTAACAGCATTTGTTTTTTAATGAAGTTACTGCTGGACAAGAAACATCATTTTGTGCAGGTTTCTAAGGGGCTCTTTTAATAATGAAGCATGGGAAACCATGGTAGGGAATTAATCAAAAATTGCAGCAACACATGAAATTTTTTCAGAAAGAGTTCATTCCTATTTTCTGATCCAATTCCAAATTATCTTTTAATTTATGTGATCAAGCATTCATAAAATCTGTTGCATCAACTTTCCTAAAGTCATAAATCTGTCAGAAATAATCTCTGCTAGATTAATAGGTGTAATCAATATCTCTCAGAATCCCTTCATCTTATACCATGTGATATGAAATAATCCTTAGGTATCCCTATCTATGAAATCAATAGCACGATAAAAATTCACTCTCATCTGCACTCTTCTGTGTAATCAAGGTGGAAGAGCAACGTCTATTGCCTTCTGTGGTAAAATTATGTATACTTATTTTAGTCTTTCTCTCATCAAAATGAATAAAACAACAATGGATTTTGAAAGTCGCATGCTTTTTTATTCATTAATCTTTAAAGTCATTTTAATTTTTAAATTCTTAACACACACACACATATATTGCTGTTAGTTGTCTTTTTGTATTAAAGATGTTTATTTACAAAATTTAATTACTATACAAAGCAAAATTATTTTTTGGTAGCAGCATAAATGTAATGTTTTAATCAGCAGGAATTAACAATAATGTTGTGCAGACATAGAAATCTTTAATACTTAAGTAAGTTTAAGAAGAAAATAAGATTTTCATAATTCTTTGAATCTTTTAAGTACTGACTGTAAATAATATTACAAAAATATTTTATTCTGCATTCTGATTATGCTTTTACTGTTTTTCTAATTGCTGAGTATTTATTTATTTATTTTTTTTTTTGCTGTTGGTATGCATGTTTCATGTTTTTTTTACAAAGCCCTGTATTTTTTCCCTTCATAGGAAAACAATGGAAGTGTTAGGTAACAATACTCAGTTGAAAGAATCTGAAAATCAAGCTCCTGAGATAAATTACAATTGTCGCATTCCACGTGATGTAAATGTAGGAGTTAATTCCAGTGCAAGAAGTAAAGGAGAGACAGACATTAATCTGCTGGTGGCTTGCAAAGTACAGCTTTCATCGGAAGTCATTCGATGGAAGACTGAAACTTTACGTCTTCAGAAAGAACGTGATTTAGCCCAACAACGATCCAAAGAACTAGACAGAATGATAGCACAACTAAGTGAAAGAACTAAGGAGTTGGAGGAACGTTTGTTTCAAGCTGAGGACGAAAACAAATTTTTAAAAACTACAAGCATGAATGTCGAAAAGGAGAAAGCAAATTTAATACAGAGACTTTCACAAAATTTAAACAAGTATTCATATTCTTGGTCTGAACTCTCATCAAGACCTGAGGGTGCCCGTACTAGTCGTTTAGATGCATCTGAGTTTAGGAAAAGTCAATTTTCACCTCAAGAGGATTGGAGAGAAGTTTCACAGAAAATGCTCCAACAAATGAAAAACGAAATGAAAGAGCTTCAAGAAATGAGCTCTCATTTTGCTTGTGATAAAGAAACACCTCAGGATATTTGCAACCATGAAGATATCAACTTCAAAGATGAAGTAGAGCAAGATATTTCCAATTTGATTTCTGAGACACTTTCATTGAAACACTTGCTGTTGGAGCAGAGGCAAAAATTAAAAATTATTCTACAGAATGTTACATTGAGTAGGTTTTGCTATATTTATTATTTTGTAGTAAAAGTATGTGCAATTTTTATTTCTAAGCCACCAAAGGATAATTGTTTTAGTCAATGACTACATCGCCATCCAAGATTTTTTCAAATTTTAACAGGAAAGTTTTTGCTTGTATGTTTGATAAATGCTTTCACCATTTATGAACTTAATTTTCAAACAAATATGTTACAAAATGTTTTATTATAAAAGTTTTTTTGTGTATGTGGGATGCCTGCTTTCACAAGTAATGAATTTAATTTTAAAAATGTCAATAAATTTCTCCTGAATATTTTTATTGCATTGAGATAAAACTTATTAAACTTTATGGCAGCAATAATTACATTTAATTTTAAAATCTGAAAAAATTGTCTACTTCAATGTTTTATTGTATGCTTTAATATTTAATTGCATAATTTAGTTATTTAAAATAAAAGGCAGCACCTTTGGTGGCTAAATCTGTTTTTTGAAAAATTGTGCAAAGAACAATTTTTTCTTTATTGGGAATTTTTTAAGTTAAAGTAATAGTTAAATTCTTTTTCATATTTGTCAAAGGAAAGATAACTCTTTTATAAAACCTGCAAAATATTAAAAATTTATTTTGAATGTCTTTTGATAGTTATAAGAAGAATATAAAGTATTAAATTTATACAAAAACTGTAAAACATGTTAGCTGCCACATGTATTAGGAAATCCTGGTCAGGCCATGCATGCTGCTTTAAAGTGCATATTGCAGTACTTTGGTGTGGCAGTGCCAAGCGTATGAGTGTGTACTTTGATAAGTAATGTTTAAGAACATTAATGATGCAACCCTGAAATTACTTAAAATTTATGAAAACAATGTAATTTTTTAGTTTCATATTGCATTTTATACTCTGTAAATTTTATAAAATTGCATTTATCTAAAGATTAAAAATTCTATTACATTTAATTCTTTTGGTTACAGTACTCCCTTAATAGTAATCCGGCAGATGTTGGACCACAAGATATTCAGATTACAAAAATGACAAATTACTGGAAAATAAATAAGAATAATGCATTTAAACAATAGAGCTATATATTGTATTAAATTTAATTCCGTAAATACAAATAAATTGTGTGAAATAATTAAGGCAACAAAAAATGTACAATTTTGTATTGGTAGCATGTATTATTCCATTGAATGTAATAGGTATAAAATAATTTTCAGTGTAATGAAATGCTTGTGTAAAAACACCACATTATTTGCAGGGCTGGAAAGGTGAAGAGCCTGATTATAGAGGGAGTGTTGTATATTTAATAAATGTAATCATAATTTTAAAGAATGGAATATTTCAATGTTCATTATAAACAGATTGAGCTCTTAAAGTCTTTTGATTTAAAAAGATTTCCTTTGGAGTGTAGTACTTAGCAATTTGATAAAAATTGATTATAAAATTACCATATTTTATTAAGAAAGACTTTTTAACCTTTTTTTAAATTTTTTTCCCCAAAAAAATTTACATTTGTCTTATGTATATATATATATATATACACACTCACACTCATTATCTTAAAAATTTACACACCAAGAAGTAAGAGTGGGATTGTTGCAAAAGTTGGCATATGAAGGTACATGTCAGGTAGATTATGTAAATGATTAGAAATGCAGCTTGATTGTGCATTGCACAATGCCATCAGTGAGTGTTGAGCTTCGTTCTTCTTGGATTATAAACAGTATATTTTGCATGTATTTAGTCTGTTGCAGAGGGACACTTTTTAACTAGAGATGCCATTATGTCACCATGGAAGACAATATGAGTAGCTGTCAGAGTTTGAAAAGGGAAGAATCGTAGGGATTATGGAAACTGGGTGGTCAACTTGGGAAGTAGGCCTTTCTGAATTTACTGAGAGGAAGTGTTGGGACCTGTGGACAAGAGAGGTCTGTTACACAGGACATCTTAGACAGCAATAGTCGAAAAGACCGTCACATCATACAACATGCACGCATAGTGCTAAATATCTCTTTGTCATCCATCCACAAACAGGCAACACCTTCACTATGTGTCAGTCTGTACCTTTGTAAGATGCCTGGATGAAGGACAGTTGGTATCGCGGTGTCCATTACGTGTACTATCTTTGATACCCAATCACCTCCGCCTCTGTTTGGAGTGGTGTCACGCTTGAAGGGATTGGATTATAACCGAATGGAATCAAGTCGTCTTCAGCAACGAATCCAGATACCATTTGAGCAGTGATGACAATTGTATACGTATGAGGAGGCTCTGTGGTGAATGTCTCAATCCTGCTTTTATTGCACAGTGGTACACTTCTCCCACAACTGGTGTGATGGTATGGGGTGCTATCGTATACGACACATGGTAACCCTAAGATTGTTTCATGGCACCATGTGACCTTACAGGTACATTCATGACATTCTTCAGCCACATGTGTTGTCAATCAAGGCAGAGCTTCCAGGAGCCATTTTTCAACAGGGCAATGATCGTCCACACACTGCAAGGGTTTCTAAGCACTGCCTCTTCTACATTTCCACCCTTCCCTGGTTTGCTCGATCCCCAGATTTGTTACTGATTGGGCATATCTGGGATAATTTAAGATGGCAAGTTGGAAGGCCTATGAGTTTTAATGAATTAAATGTGCATTTACAGCAACTGTGGAATGAGATGTCGCAGGACACCTTACAAGGCTTGTATGCCTCAATGTGTGACCATATCACATCATGCATTCATGCTAGAGGTGGCCCAACAGAGTACTAAAACCTCCATTCATTTGTAATTTTTTTCTACAATATATGATCCGTTGGCTTTGATTTTGTAATTACTTACTTGCACCAATTTTGTACTTACATATGTAAAATTTCATTTTATTCTGATGACTCTTTCTTGGTGTGCAAATTTTTATAGCAATGAGCGTATATTGCAACTTGTATGCATTTTTTAAAAAAATATTTGAATGTCCTCTTTTACTGTTATTTTTAAAAATAACCATTAAATAAATAATTATTTAACTTTAATTTGAATTTCAATAGTCTAAAGAATTAAGAATTGTTAAAAAGTATAGCAGTAAAATAATAGCATAACATGAATACATCAATTTTCAAAATGGAAGTAAAATTATTTATATGTTCAGAGAAGTGCATCTTTGAATTTAGGACTTGTATAGTTTTAGGGTTTTTTATTTTTATGTTCTTAATTAGAGAGAGCACTTCTGAATTATATTTTGAATCACATTCAATCTATAGGAATTTTGAATAGTGAAGTGTTTAAATAAATAAATTCTTATGTTTATTTGAAAATCCTGTTTTTGAATTTCTTGCATTCTACCTATAATAAAACTTCACAAACTGCTGTAAACTTAAAATATTTAATCTTGTTTGACTTCATTGTCAATTTCCCACTAGGTGAATCTTAGTCTAGGAACTACAATTTCAGCCTTTCATTTGAGATAGTGCTGTGAATTTTTTTGTGAATGGTACAAGTATAATTTCGCAAAGAAATTAATTTTAAAATTCACCTGATTTGTCATATATGGTTAATGGGCCGTAAAAGTATTCTTAATTGTTATTTTCATAATAAAAGATTAGATTGTCTTTTCCAACCTACTTGTACAATCAAGTCTTAATCCCATTAAAATATCTGCTGTGTGTTGGAGCTGATGCATTTTTAATTTTTCTGGGCTCAAAGTCCTCTCATTTGGTTCTAAATTATCATTTTAGGTAATTGTATGTGTTTGTAAAATAATTAAATGTGCATTATCATTTGTATTATATAAGTTATTTCTGTATTTTAGATGATTTTCAAAAATCAGATGGAATATCGTTAACTAAACAAAGAGGCTTAGAAATTCTAAATGTGAATGAAGCAAACAAGTCCATCTCTTCTAGTATAAAAACCAGAATGACAGAAGAAGATTATCGTCTTCATTTCACGAAGCAACTTGAAAATACTTGTGATATTAAAAAAATGGGCAAGCAAGTGCAACATTTTTTAACAAATTCAAAATCTAATATTCATGTCGAGCCAATTACTGAGCCAAAACAAGATATTAAACTTCCAAATAATTTGCAGTCTCAAGTTAGTGTTGAGGAAACAAGAACATCCGAGAGGAAATGTGAGGAATCAGAAAAAGTGTGTCCTATTTGTAATATGATTTTTGGTGCTTCTGTTTCTCAGATTGATTTTGAAGAACATGTTTTGAATCATCTGGAAACAGAAAGTGCATCTTTACTTGATCAGTATGTAGTTGTATAATATTTCTAAAAATGAAAATATTTAATGTTTTGCTTTGAAATTTTGCAAAATTAAAGCATTTTTTGAATCTCTTTTGATTTAAACTATTGAGCTAATGTTTCTGATAAAAATGTATTAAATGAATATAATTTTTAACTTTTTATTTCAATGCAAAAATGTTATGAGTAAACCTAGAAATTCAACAAAAAATGTACATAAATCTTATTTTCTTAATTTTACTTATTTTTTTTTTTTAAATTTTGTGCTTAATGTTTTTAAAGTAGCTAAATATGTAGAGTTTGAAAATCGTAATTAATTTTTGTATGGTATTTATTAAATATAGTGTATTTTTTAATTAAAATTTAATTTTAAAAAATGTTTTTATACTGATGAAATATAATTTTATAATGTTATATAAATGTAATCTTATTGGGTCCAAATTTTTATTTTAAATATTTAACATTAGATTTCATATGTGTGCTTATTTAATTCCAAGAAAAATTTGGTTCAGTTTTTTATAGTTTATATATATATATATATATATATATATATATATAATGTGAAATTTTTAAATGTACTTTTAACTTTAAGACATTTGTGTGTAGGAAAAAAAAATTGTAAATATATTTAATTCTATCATTGTGATTAAGGATAATGAATTCTAAGTAATTTGTTTTAGAGTTTAAATTAGTTTACAAAGGCAATTAAGTTTAGTTTTTCATTGTTGCTAACATTTAAAGATTCTCATTTTTAAGTTCAAGAAAATACATATATTTGTATAATGTAAATAAAAATGACATTCTAAAACATTAATTAAATTAATAATCTGTTTTAAAATATTATTGATTTTGGCATTTATGTGATAACATTTAATGTAAGTTGATTCAGGGTTAATTTTATGTTTAAAAAAGAAAGTTGTGAATCATAGTTGAAAAAAAAAAAGGGCTATATGTTTTATATAAGGTTATAATTTGTTCAGTTGTGACTTAAACTTGGAGGGGGGGGGAATAGCTCCTCTTTTAATGATAGTTATGTTTTTTACAGGAAATAATTTCTGCTTACCAATGATGAAAAATTCATTCCATTTATAAATAAATAAAAAGTCATGGAGGGCATTAATGTACAGAAAGTAATAGCTAAGTTAGTCTAACTTGAAAGGGTAAGTGAGAAAAAAAAATGTTTTTAATAACATTAGATTTAACATAATATTTTTGTCAATATGAGTTAAAAATGAAGTAACAAAAAGTGTTAATATTTTGTATACATTGTTATTTGAGGGCTTCAACAGAAGTAATATTGTTTTATATTAATAACAAAATGGTACTATTTCATTAATTATCACATTTATATGTGTTTTTCAATAACTTGACTGGAGAAAGTAAATTATGTGTAATCTGGTTGTATTTACTACTTCAGTTCTCTTAATATTAATTTAAATAATTGATTTTTTTTAGTTTGCAAAACAATGGCTTCAAATGTAAACTACACAAACTCAAAAGATAAATTATAAGTACTTATTAGAATATTTGTAACTATTAAATATAAGTTTTTTTTTTTTAAATAATATCTTTTCATTTTTTTGACTCACTGGTTTAAAAATGAGTTAGAGTATTATTATATTTCATTGCAAAATGACAATTTTTATCTTATATGATTGAATTTTTTTTAAATGTATTATTCGTTGTATTGTATATTTTAATCACTTTTACCTAACATTTCATTTTTATTTCACATGCTGAAATATAATTTTATTTTAACATTCTCTTTCACTTTTTTTAGTCATTATTTATTTTTAGTTTAATTATCCAACTTTTATTTTCTTGGAATCAAATTGCATAATAGATGGTATATAGAGCTTACTTTTAGTGATAAAATCTTAAAGTAATTTTCGAATTCAGATTTAATTGAATTCATATTAGATGTTTTAAATATATATTAGGGTATTTATTACTGAATATATATTTATTTGTGTATATATATACTTTGTGCATATTATATTTGTAAATTGAATTATAGACATGGCTACAAACTATTTATCTATTAAACTAGTTTTGGGGAAATTAAGATTCTCAGAGTAATAATTAAACATTTTTTTTAAAAAAAAAAAAAAATCTTCCCATGGATTATTTAAGCTTGTTCTGACATGATAAAAATATATTTATTGTATTTCCATATTCTTTTTTTTTCTTTCTTTCTTTTCAATATTGATTCTTGATAAACATAAATGTTGAAAATTGAGTTGATTCATCAAATTTTGTTAAGGGAATGACTAAAAAATTGCGGAACATTTTGAGTACTTCAATCTCCATTATTTAAAAATCTTTGATGTATTGAACTATGTATCTTGCTAAATTTTTTTTTAAAATTTAAAAATAAAATTTTGTAAATTTGATGTAGGAGGGCTAATTTTTTAGTTCTTTCATTCGTTATGAAATGCACTATTTATTTAAAGTATATATTAGACTAAAAAAATGTCTTTTGCTGATTTTTAACATAAATTTTGAAAATAAAACAATTATTTTTTACAAAGCAGCATATTTATATGCTTATGTAGAAATGTTCTTTTTTTTTGATGGGAAAAATGTTATATAAATTAAAATGACCTGAATATAAATTCATTAAAGTGTTCCACTTTGTTTCCTAGAATTTTGTATCTGTGATTGTACATTACATCATTGATGGTGTTTTGAATTAAGCTTGTCTTTTTATATATAATTTCTAATTTTTCTTTTATTATTACATAGAATGTATTCTTTCACTAAAAATTTAGAGTAATTATTTATTAAATGCTTTTGTTTATTTTAAACATCCTACTTTCTTGTATATTAACACATTGTTCTATGATTTATTTGATAAAAAATCATCTTCATTGATTCAAAAGAATTGTTTACTAATTCGTTTTTTCCTTTTGCTTTCTTAAAAAGTTAAATGTTCATTATATATTGTTTGTATGGAAGATTAATTGTATTGGAAATTTGTGAATATGTATACTGTAAAATTTCAACTATTCGTTTGCTACTCTAAACTGGGAATTAACTTTTGAAGATACAATTTAATGCACCTTGCAACATATTCTCAAAGTGATGGAATTAAATACCGATTTTACATATTTTGTTTTATAAAATGCATAATTATTATTTTGTGCATTTTTTTTCCTTCTACAGTAAATTTTATTTAGTAAGTTTGATATGTAGATTTTCCAATTATTTGATCAAGTTTTCAAAGATAGACAAAAGCATTTTATTGATAAAATATTTAATATTTTTATAATAGTTAATTTTGCGTATGTGTATGATTTGAGTAGGAGCAGCAAAAAAGGGGCAATATCCCAAAAAACTGTTCAATTCATTTTATTGTGATTGTATTTGAAGTTCATTAAACTTGGATAATTGTAATATTACTGCCTATTTATATTTTTGATTGGTATTTTGTTGAGACTTTAGAATTAATTATTCTATAATTATGCAATTTTATAGAGTTTTCCTTCAAAAATAAAAACTAATTTTATACCTGTTTTTTTGAAGAATAAATAAAGAAAAGTAGCAGATTTTTTATAAATTATTTTCAAGCATAAGTTTACCTGTAAATTTGAATAAAAAATTTCATTCAGGAATGATCCTAGCGATCCTTCTCTATTTTCGACTCTCCTTGTCAAACAAATTTTTTTTCCAATTTCTTAACGTTTAAACCACAGTTAAATCTTGTTTGGTGCAGCATAGCCATATCTGTTTCTTGTGCCATTAAACTTTACAATCACTCCCTTGGGAATGAATAAGGAATATCAGAAGCCATGCAAGATTCTGAGTAGTGCTAATTTGTTAAATTCACCTGATTACAACAGGCTGTTTAATCTGTAAAGCACTTAATACTTTCATTAGAAAAATGATGTAAACATTTTTAGTTAAAAAAATGTGTAGTTTTAATAACTACATTTTGTTTCGTTAATTGCCTTCTGTTATCAATTAAAGTAAATGAAATATCAGCAGTTTGGCTCATAAAATTAAACATTATTCATCTCCAGAACTTGCATATGATTTTGATACATCTGCAAATCTATATACTGTAGATTGTTTCTTTTCGTTGAGGATGAAAAAGCACTGTATGCAGTTAAGTAACAAGATTTTAATGTAATATTTTGCAATCTTTTTCTACAGCAAGATTAGTTCATGTATGGTGAAATTTTTCTATTTCTTTAAATTATAGCAAATTTAATACGCAAGGCCTATTTAAAAAAATATAGGAGTCATCTAAAAGGGATTTGAAAAAGTAACTGGTTCTTGTAAATATAAAAGTGTTCGGAAATCAAGGTTTGAAATGAACAGAAATAGTAGGTATAGAGAGCTTGAGCTGTTATATTTTATTTAATACCAGTCGGTACACCCGTCCTTCACACTGATGAATTGAAAAATATAATGATTCAGCTCTGGACATGAAATTTTTTTTAATGAGGACCTATTAATAAATATTGAGTAATTTTTAAGTAAAACACAAGTGTTCATTAGAATTTATATGTTCTATTTAAAAACAGGGCTAAATGTTCATTTGTATCAAATTTTGGGACAAAATGAGACAAAAGTAACAATTTAGAATTTTTTGAAAATTCTAAATTGTTACTTTTTTCAAAAAGAATGAAAATTGGTTAATTTATATATCTCAAATGAAGCAAGAATCATGATTTTGCAACATTTCATTCGAGATCTATAGTGCAAAGTATTATTTTAAACACGGAAGAAAATTATTAAAAAAATTAATTTCAAGAAAATAAATCCATAAAGAAGTTTGTAAGTTGCCATATGTTTATCTGACTGAAGAAAGTATTGATACTGTTGCCATCTGCTGATAGAGAAGAAAGGTTTTTTCAAAAATAAATTTGGATTTTATTTTGGGGCAAAAATGTGCTTGTGGTTCTTTCCAAACATTTTTGAGCAATATAATAATGGTGTGGATTTGCATAACAGATAAACATTGAAATTTTTATATAAGATTGCAAGCTGTTACTTTTCTATAAAAATTACAAGATGTTACTTTTCTATTAAAATTACAATTTGTATAATTTTATATTAACAAATTATGTGTTTGTAGCAACTTTTTGTATGAAGTTACCTTATTCATAAAACTTTTTTTGCAAAATCATGTTTCTACATAATAGTAGTTCTATTTTTATAAGGCTTTCAGCATTATTATGGAAATTAGAATAAAATATTAGCTCACATCAGCTGATTTTTTAAATATTTCAAAATAAAATGAACCGATTATGCTAATCTTAACTGCCTTGATAGATATGAAAGAAATTAAAGCTATTTTTAATCTGAAAATACAAGCTTGGAATAATGTATGGAGATAAAAGGTAAGACAATAATGGTTGTAGATAAATTCAGCTATAGAAGTATTAGTCTTCAGTAATCTATTTTTCCATTTCAATAAATTAATACAAAATGAAAATATTCTCTATTTAAACAATATATTTAATTCGATATTTTTCTACCAATGAAATACTCGATGAAAGATCTTGTATGATTTCTGGCATTGGCATTGATTCTAGCAAACTTTTTTGTTCTGCTAGAATAGGTTCACCTTTATTTAAATAAAGTTCTTCGGATAATTCAGCAGTTTCCATACCTATCTTGATGTGGAAAAGTCGGCATCTCACTGGAACTCTCTCCGTATTATTAATCTGAAAAATCAATGCATTAATCTCAATTTTTAAAAATAATTAATGCCAAATCAGCTGTTCTAGTAAAATAAGAATTCTATTATTTTGAATTTTTTTCAAATGTCTAGTGCTACATATGTATATCTAATTCAGATATAAGGTGAAGAAAGGGGGAATCTGAATTGTGATTGCCAGCAAGTTAGGTGAAAAATGTGGAAAGACTGCTAGATTTCCTGGGCATATATCAATATATCACCTTTGTTTAACAAAGATAGGTACACATTATGGGAAAAAAAAAACCATTCTGATGTATTGGGATTGTAAATCCAGAATTTACTTAAAGATGGTCAGTCCCTGAGGGAGCATTTATACTGAAAGGTATTACTAAATTGGTAATAACTTTTAACAGGACATATTCACGAAATTGCAATCATGGATATTTAAAAATACACATTTTATTAAGATCTAAAAGTGTAATTTCAAACATTGAAACAACTCTTATTTATTTCCACACACTCCAATGAACTGATAATCATACCAGTCAGATTCGAAAATTATCATTATTTCTATTTTTTTAAAAAAAAATTTTTTTGAGAAAATATCAAAAATAAACCTAGCAAATGTTCTATGAGATTTGCTAACATTCAGACAGTTTTATTTTATAAATAAAATCTTATAAAAAATAAACAAGTTCCCCAAAATTCTGATTGTTCTAAAAAGTAACAAATAGTCTTTTATCTCCAGATACACACAAGTATTACTAATGTTTAAAAATCATTAAAACTTCTTTCTGAGAGAATATCAGTGATACAAATTCAGTTATTAATGAAACATATAATTCAAAAATTTATGTATTGCAAGGTAATGGTGAATTTTCATAACTTATTATACAATAAATCACAAATATTTTCTTTATGTGGCCACAAGAAAAATTCCAAAATTGAATTTAAAAATCATTAAAATTATGACCAACTTTTCACCTAATACCTAGATTCGTAAATCAATTAAGAAGTTAAAAGTTTAATTTCATTGACAAAATAATAACATTACATTAGGTATTCTGAGAATTGTCCATTTCATGTCTTAATTCAGCTTATTATTTACCTTTCTATTAAACACAGAAATGGTTACATAAGTATATACCAAACTGGTGATTATGAAATAATTAAAAAATTTACATAAAATTAAGTAAATTAATCCATACAATTGCTTTATACTTCAGTATTTTATATTTGTGAAGCTATAAAAGTTTACCGTGATAAAGACTGCAAAATCAGCATGTTCTTTAACTGAATCAGGTCCCTCAATAGGAGTGTTAGGCATTTCTATTGCATCTTCTGGCACATTATAGCCCTAAATAAACAAGCATTTAAATATAAAAATAATGTATATACATTTTCATATCTAGCATATTTTTTCCAAATTATTTAATTCCTTTATTCCAGGATAAATCAATCATTCCATTGCAAACATGATTAAAAAAAAAATACCTCGTCTACTTTTTAAAACTTATGGATAGTATGTATTTGCATATAAACTGCACAATTTACATTATTAGTAAAATTTAAAAAGATGCAGAATAGACATACAATGCAATAATGAGAAACATTTCCGAGTGATAAGTTAAAAAAAATCTCTTTGGTTTTATTTGTGAAGGAAAATTTATCCATAATTTATTTTAATACAAGATTAAAACATTTAGCAACATAAATGTAATCCTCCTTGTTACTGCACACTTATAATTGGAGCAATTTTTTTTTCTCAATATATTAAATATTAATCAATTGGATTCTGATTAAAAGGTACTAATATTTAATATCTAACCTTATGTATGTGAGAAGGAGCCGAATATATATTGTATTATAAAATTTGAACAATACATATGTATAAGGTTAAAGGAGAGAACACACACACACAAATATAACACAAGCAATTTTGTAAAGAAGCAGAAAATAGTTTCAAAAACTTATTGAATATTCTGGTTATTTTATGTTTGGATAACTTATACACGAAGCATTTAAAGCCATTCTAATGTAAAAAGCACTAAAAGGAAAAAGGTGTATTTGAATGATTTTTAAGACTAATAATGACCATGATGCCTTAAAAAGTAAACATTTTTGTACTTACTATTCTTAAAATTATTATATTTATAAATGAATAACATGCTTCTTACCTCAATTCGAAATGCTACTTGTATGTGCTTCTTATTTAAAGTCCAAGGATCTTTAGGGTTCATGAAAACAGGAATAACACTTTTACTCAATGTTCTTACAATCTAAAACATTATAGCACATACACTATTGATTAATTTGAAAATTTTACTACTTCACACAAAAGAAAAATGTCTATTTTTTTAAAAAATATTTACTTACTGTACCAGCATGGATAGAACTGAATTTAGCTCTTTCAGTTTTTGACTGAAAAGAAAGATAAAAAAATCTTAACATAAATACTTAATACGAGAGATATTTAGTTAATTTTATTTAAAAAAAGATAACACATTATACGAGGCATGTTTTTTAAGTAAGTACCGTTTTGCGATTCCGCCGCCGCCGCGCTCCGGTCGGGTTCCACGCATGCTCGCTGGTTACCGACATCTCTTGTCTACGCACTGACGCCATTACAGTCTGATTCTTCATTGTATATGTTGTTTACTGAGTGTTTAAGATGCCACCGACAATCGTGAGTCCCGCTGATTGTGAAGTACGGGCTGTTATACGATTTCTTAGTGCTAAAGGCGTAAAACCGATCGATATTCATCGTGAGATCTGTGAAGTTTACGGACAAAACATTATGAGTGATGGAATGGTAAGGAAATGGGTGAGAGCATTTAAAGATGGCCGTACAAATGTGCATGCGTCCTTCTGTCGTTAATGAAGATTTGGTGCAGAAAGTGGACGAAAAGGTGAGAGAAAACAGACGCTTTACAATTTCATCATTGTCCGACTGCTTCCTCAATGTTCTCGTAGTGTTTTGTATCGCATTGTGACAGAGAACTTGAATTACCGGAAATTGTGTTCACGTTGGGTTCCAAAAATGTTGATGGATTTGCACAAAACCCAACGTTTAGGCAGTGCATTGACTTTCCTTGAGCGGTACCGCAATGAAGGTGAAGATTTTTTAGACCAAATTGTTACTGGTGACGAAACATGGGTGGCCTACGTCACACCAGAATCGAATCAACAATCCATGGAATGGCGACATTCATCATCACCCAAAAGAGTGAAGTTTAAGCAAACAATTTCTGCCCGGAAAATCATGTTCACAGTTTTTTGGGACAGAAAAGGAGTATTGCTAGTGGAGTTTCAGCCTCGTAATGAGACAATCAATGCAGCCTCTTATTGTGAGACATTGAACAATCTGCGTCGTGCAATCCAGAACAAAAGACGTGGCAAGTTGAGTAAGGGTATCGTTTTGCTGCATGACAATGCCCGTCCACATGTGGCTAATCGGACCAAATATCTCATCAAATCTTTTAAATGGGAAACTCTAGATCATCCTCCATACAGCCCTGATCTGGCGCCCAGCGACTACCAATTTTTCCTGCACTTGAAGAAACACCTGGGCGGTCAGCGTCTTCAAGACGATAACGAAGTCAAAACATTTGTGATACAGTGGTTAACAAGTCAGGCGGCAGAATTTTATGAAGAGGGTATTCAAAAACTGGTGCCACGTTATGACAAGTGCCTCAATATTCACGGAAATTATGTAGAAAAGTAGATTAAGGTACAGGCTTTCATGTAAAAATAAAATTATTGCGATATCTTTGCACGTCTTTTTTTAATTTCAAAACGGTACTTACTTAAAAAACATGCCTCGTACATCACAACATTTAGTTTCAATGATATATTTTACAAATAACCTAAATACTGAATACAGATAATAAGTACATCAGAACATAACAAGTTCAAAAATAATAGTCAATACATAATTATTAATGGAAAATGTATGAAAGTTTAAGTATTTTAATTAGAAAAAAACTAAAATTGAAAATATGTGCAGAAACAATTGTTAATGCTTTAAACATGCAAAAAAAAAAAAAGACCACACAAGTGATTTGACTAATGTTTAATAATATTTATGCTTATATTACAATTAAATATAAAGTAAACATAAATACTGAAAAATACAAAGTTATTAAACAGTATTGAATATGTTTCAAAAGTATATAAAAATAATGAATAATATCCTTGAAAATAATGAATAAATGGATATAGTCATATCAAAATAAATTTTCACAAAACATCAATTGGTGAATACATATTATTGGTTAGCAAATTTTACTGTTGAAAAATGTTTAAATTGATAAAAAGCTTACAGAAAAGGAAACAAAATGATTCAATTTCCCTCTTAACAGGTTACAAAACAGATATAAATGTAAGCCTGACATGCAACAACTGATGAATAAGACAAGTAAAACAGAGGTCCTGAGACCTCAGCTTTCTGATGATGTTGTTAGTTAAACAATGATTAACTAACAACATATTGAAAATAAAAACAGAAATTTAATATTTGTAACTTGAGATAAGTCGAATATTTTCATTTCATAAGCCCATTCATAGATAAATATAATAAAAATAAAGTGAAAAAAAGAAATATTAGATTTCTGCTGTGCTCAAAATTCAATTCTATCTCAGAAAAATATGTAAATTACTGCAAGTGCAGCATGATTAAATATTGTCACAAGAAGGCAAAATACACTTACAATATTCTCACTGTAATCTAGCAGATATCGGACCAAAGCACTGCTGGATTACAGGAAAATTGCTGATTATAACACATTCAAAAAGTAAAAGTTACATATTTTTGTATAAAACTATACAGTACATGGAAATAAAGTGCCTAACACACGAAATAACTAAAACTACAACAATTTATTGTTTCTTATATTAATAGTTTACATTATTCCATTGAAGTAGAAGGCATAAAATAAAAATTTCCTGTGTAAAAACACAGGATTAATGGCAAGGCCAGATTATAGAGTAAGTACTGTACTTCTAATTTTTTAATTAAAATATTTGCTGCTATACTTTTTCTCCCCTTTAAGAAAGACTGATAAGCTCAGTGATTACAGTCTTGTGGTGGTTCTTTGAAATTTAGACAAAAGTTGGAGTCCTGATTCCAATAAAGATCTATCACGTAGAGCTACTGAAATTAAATAAAATGAAGCCACTTAAGCAATTTGATTTAGAAACAATAGAAAAGATAATTAAAATAGCTGCAATATATAAGATTTAAAATACAGTTTAATTGGCAGGAAATAATATTTATCAGGGACAAGGAATGAGATGGTAGTTGTTTGATTTATGATATATAATTTGTTTGTGCTATTTATTGGTTAGTTTCATTGATGCATGGAAAATATTTGACCAGGTTGTACCAAAAAATAATTAATTTAAGGGGGAAACGACATTTCTGAAACCTAGACAGAACTCTGTAAATGCAAGAGAGGATAAGGTGAAGGATAAAAAATATAGAGAAATATCACAAAGGTTCCTGGAGGAGGGTCACCTGTGCTTATCAAAGACCACAAATCCCCCAAGGCACATTAGTCATTAATTCTGAACTTACCTAAAGAAGATAAGCCTCTAAGGCATTTGCTCTTTATGGAGAATTTTATCAAAACTAGTGTTACAGAAAAATACTTGCATGAATTTGAAATCAGTATCATGAAACACATTAATATCAGTAAATATTGTTTTAGAAAAAAAAAAAAGACTTTCATCAACCAGCATAATTAGATTTTTTGGATATTAATAAATAACTCATTAATACTGAAAAATGGTACTGATATAACAATAAACAGCAACCAGTTAACCTTGTCCTTAATTTATATAACATTGTTTAAATGTAAGTCATATTATAATAATATGAAATTAAATATAGATTTAATAATTAAGCCTTACCTTTTTCATGTTTGAAAATTTTTCAATATTTTCAGGAGTTGCATAAGCTGCTTTATTTGGAAGAAGTAAGTTGTCTCTAGCATAATATGGATCCAAAGAAATAACATCCCCAACATCTCCAATTCCTATGGAGAAATATAATAATAATAAAAAGGGAGGCTAAAATTGTATAAAATAAGTTTAATTTTTTTTAAAATTTCCAAAGCAGAAGGCAATACAGACATTATCCTAATGCCGAACAGAGATCTAAAGAATACAATAAATAGAGGCACACATCAAACACAATAATAATCCAATGTTACTCACATCTGTAGCATTCCTCAAGCTACATGTGCACCCTGGGTGGTGCTAATGAGTAAGAGCTTGGAAGCCGAGATCTACTTTATAATTTTAAAATTAAAATATTTTCTTATTGCTTTAGAGTAAAGAAAGATTAATAAGTAAGCTTATCTCAGTAAAAACAAAAATTTTCAAGCCATTTTTAATCTTTACTAACATTTAAAAAAAAAAACCTGAAATTTTATTTTAAAAAATTCATGCAAAAAACAAATATTATGAAAATTAGAACAAAGATAGATGTAATTCTTAGTTTTTTATAAATGTAAATTATGACCATAAGAAATTGATGAATAAGAATTAATAAAATTTTAAAAAGTACTAAATAGAAAGGTAAAGTTTCATGAATGAGGCATGAAATTTTACCAAGACATGCTGATCCATTTATGACTAATCAGCAGTCGATCTGCCATAATTAACCACAAAATAAGTTTCTTTAAGAGCTCTTCAGCCATATCTTCTCTACCTTGCATCAATATCTTTTGTTTTGATAGTCTAATATCTTGAAGAACATTTGAAGAATAAAATAAAAGGCATTCAATTAAGAACTATGAGTACTGTTTAAAAAGAAGAGAAAGAATGTCTCCTGAATTGGTGATACAAATTAAATCCAAAAGAGAAGTAAAAAAAAAAAAAAAAAAAAAATCTTATTACAGAGATTTAACTTAAATGCCCAGTGTTATACAACTACTGTTTAGGTATTTAAAAAAAAAAAAATTTCAATGTAATACAGAAAAAAAAAAAAAAATGTTGGACTAATTTTTGCAATCTCACTTAAATTGTATATCTATTAGCACAAAGTTGTACATCTGATGATGTCAAAATTTCACTACAAAAAAACTGCCTTAATAAATAGTGCCAATTTTAATTTTTTTATAAACATTAAAAAACATGACATTCAAGAAATCTAAGATACAAGATGGAAATAATAGAATAGAGATGTGAATATAAGTATCTTTTAATCTAAAAAAAGGCAAATTTAAATCTTCTACACATTCCAACCATTCACACACACAACCTATATAATAATTCAAACATTATTGAGAAAATTTTAATTAAGTGTTTCGAGTAGGACTACTATGAACCATATGATAAATGATCAGGAAAATCCCAAGTAAAAATATAAAAATTAATTTAATCTTAGTTGGATTAATGTAAATCCAATATATTAAATAATAATAATAAATAATGTTACATTATTTGATATTCTTAAATATTTATAATGATGTCACATTATTTCTAACTGAATTGAAAAATAGAAAAACTAATACATAGTTCAAGCCTTTAAGATTTTCTTCTATTTAGTTTTTGGCCAATATTTGTCTACATCAGGCATTAAAACATTTTTACCACTTATCAACTTCAAGTATTCACTTTTTTTTTTAAAATGAAAAATATACTAGATGTTATTCATTGAAATATTGATTACTTACATAAACAGAAAAAAAATCTGTAAACTGACCTACTCTTTGTTTCCTAATAGCTTTGCAGAATATTTAAAATAATCCAATCAGATTCAATATATATATATAGCCTCAATTAATTCAATATACAACTTCTTAAGTCATTTTATGAATATCAACTTAGGCAACTTCCATTTTTCATTAAAAATACTGAACCTGAATAAGTCATATTCTAAAAACTATCATCTCTGTGTGTGGTCAATTTAGCAAGTTTTGATAGGTTCCTTCAATTAAGAGGTATGATTTTGATACAGTGCTTAACAGGTCAATTGAAAAGTCCCCGGCCTACCATAGTAAAACACATTTTTTTTGGCAAAATTAGTTTTTTTTATTCAACATAATTCCCTTCAAGGGTGATACACTGATTATAGCGACCCTCCAACTTTTCGATACCATTTTTGTAGTACGATTTGTCCTTTGCTTCAAAATAGGCCTCAGTTTCGGCGATCACCTCTTCATTGGACGAAAATTTCTTCCCAGCAAGCATTCTTTTGAGATCTGAGAACAGGAAATAGTCGCTGGGGGCCAGATCTGGAGAATACGGTGGATGAGAAAGGAATTCGAAGCAAAATTCATGGATTTTTGCCATCGTTTTCACTGACTTGTGACACGGTGCATTGTCTGGGTGAAGCAGCACTTTCTTTTTCTTCAAATGCGGCCGTTTTTCGGCGATTTCGTCCTCCAAACGGTCCAATAACGCTATGTAATAGTCGCTGTTGATGGTCCTTCCTTTTTCAAGGTAGTCAATGAAAATTATTCCATGCGCATCCCAAAATACAGACGCCATAACCTTACCAGCCGACTGTTGCGTTTTCCCACGCTTTGGAGCGGGTTCATCGTGTGCAGTCCACTCGGATGACTGTCGATTGGTCTTCGCAATGAAATGATGTTTCATCCATTGTCACATATCGACGCAAAAACTCGGGTTTATTACGCTAGATCATCTTCAAACACTGCTCCGAAACATCAACTCGTCGTTGTTTTTGGTCAAAAGTGAGCTCGCGTGGCACCCACTTTGCAAAGAGCTTTCTCATACCCAAATATTCGTGAAGGATATGATGTACACGTTCAGTTGCTATCTTTAGAGTGTCTGCTATTTCATTCAATTTCAATTTACAGTCATTCAAAATCGTTTTGTGGATTTTTTTAATGTTTTCGTCGGTAACAACCTCTTTTGGGGGTCCACTGCGTTCACCGTCTTCAGTGCTCATTTCCCCACGTCCAAACCAATCCTTGAAGGTTGATTTTCCTAAGGCAGTGTCCGGAAACTCGGCATCAAGCCTAGTTTTTGCTTGAACTGTATTTTTTCCCTTCAAAAAGCAATATTTTATCAACACGCGAAATTCCTTTTTATCCATTTTTTTCACAATAACAAAAGTTGCTTCACTCAAAATGCTATAATTCACAAACTAATGATCTGACAGCTGTCAAATTTATACACGCATCTTTTGAGGGTTAGGGCTAACTAAAAAAACATATGGATTTAATTCTAGTTGCGCCATCTATGTGTCAGACCGGGGACTTTTCAATTGACCTGTTAGGTGAAAATTACTTTGAAGCTCTATTACACTATCCAGAGGATCTTGACTCATCAAATAAGGTTTTGAGCATTTCTTCAAGACCCTGGAAAAGACTTCCCACTAGAGGATTTCTTTGAATCAATGAAGAAATCTTCACAGATTTGAGTATGTGACCAATTATAATCCTCATACTGGATTCCATCTGATATCTTCTATATAATTTTGATAAATTCTGTGAGTTTAACTATCGAGTTTATACCATAATATTTTAAATTTTTGTTTCCTAATGTTGATGGGTTCCATACGGTAAAATTACATGATCTAAGGATAATCAAGAATGTAATGTATTGAATCTTCAATGACTCCATAAAGACAAATGGGAGTGCTTTTTATTTTAAATTGACTTCAGGGAACACTGGGATGGAAAATGCCAAAATTATAAAAAAAGTTGATGAATTCTGATCACCTGATAGTACTGTTCAAGGCAATCATGCATGTGATTTCTTTATTTGTTTAGACAAATGATATCATGCTAATACTTTTCCTTCTGCTTTCTTCCCATTCTAATCTTAATTTACAAAATATACTGTAAAAAGTACTACTAATTCAGGAAAATGATATTTTACTATAGAAATGCTAATATTTAAATTAACATGCAATGAAATAATATTTTAGGAAACAGATTAAGGAAATGCAATGTTAAAAGCTCTAACCAACACAAAGGAATAAGAAATGATAATTGATTAAAAAACAGTTTCCTATCTTTTACCACAGCTGTTGAATTCATATATAGCTCATGTAAGGCATTGATTGGCTTTAAATTGTGTAATAAAGAATTGAAGATGTGAAACAAAACTGCAATTGACTAGAACATTTATTTGCAAGAAATGTGTGCATTTTAGTTAAAGAGACAGATCAATGCCAATCATTATCTGCACCTAAAGCAGATTTTCAGAGAAATGTAGGAAGGTGAAATAATCACTCTTACTTATAGTTCCTGATAAAAGAGCAGAGATGTAAAGTCAAAAATTCAATGAACATGTAAAATAAGGAAGATAGTCTATTCCAACTGTAAGTCTGTATATAAACGAGAAGGAATTTCAAAGAGATGGCTTCAAACATAGAACAGTCAATTACATACATCACTTTGAAAACTCAGAGACCAGTATTCACATTACAAGAATGTGAAGTTTTGCAAGAAGAATCTATCTATTTTTTTTCTATCTATCTATTAAGAATTTTGTCTATCTGATAGATGCATCACAGCCAGTATAACACTAGTTATGACATATGAATGGATGCCTTGGTTAAATACAAAGAGATAAGTTTTGTATTGGGGTATTGGGCAACAAGTAGTTCTAGGTTAGCTGCCATCTACAGTTCAAGTCCTGAGTCACCACCTCAGCAAAATGTTTTTGTCCCTTCTTCACAGATTGTTTTTCTACCAAGCCATGGAAGAGGTCAGTTGACCTTGGGTGACAGCAGTTATTCCAACTCTTGATCTTCCGGCATAAAGAAAACTCGTCCTTCATGAGGTTAGTTATCAGACTTTTATTCCTGTCACTATTGAAGTGATTTACTACAATTCCAACAACTTAAGATTCTTATAATGAAATTGCATTTTGTATAAAAGAAATAAAATTGATGTACAGAAAATAAAATAAGGGCTTACCTTCTACAAATGTCGTTAGCACAACATGAAGATCTGGTGGATCTGTTAAATCTGTATCTTCCACGGTCTCATAAATGAAATGTCTAGCTTTCAAAATTCTAGGTTTTTTTGCATTAAATTTTGAAACCGGGGGCTCATAACGTCGTTTAACAATAAAAGTAGTCTGCAAAAAAAAAAAAAAAAAAAAAAATTGTAAAACTTAGGAATTTCACATTTATATTAAATACATGTTATTAAAACACTTAGCATCCCACAAATTTAGAATGGCATTATTGAGATTCGAACCCCTTTGAATTTGCTCAATAATCAAATAGTATACACTTATTTTAAGTAATAATGGACATAAATAAAATTCGAAATATTTATGAAACAAAAAAAAAATTCTACCCGAAAAGGAAGTAAGACATTATTTATTCTTTCTTTGAATAATAAATTGCATATGTTTTTATTTGCGATTCGGCAAATATTCATTGCAACAGTTCCAATGTACGAAAAAATATATATATTAGAAAAATTAAGTTTATTCTTCACTTTAAAGCGTTTCAGACTGAAATAAACAAAGTCTTTATTTCATTTCATTTCTTATAAATCTTTAGCCATCTCGTGACATTTTAATACTTGTGTAAAAAATAAAAGGTAAAACTACTCGACAGTTAGCTGGGTTAACTAGAGCTAACCCGTAATTTTCATTCACGTTAATTTAATTAAGTTACGGGAACGACACAGGAACTAGCATTCTACACGTATGAAATGAAAATGGGGACTTTGAGCTCCGATAGATTTGACATGCATCAATCCTTCTACAGGCAGGTTTTTATTCTTTACGATCTTAAAGAAAGTGGAATTAGCCCTCAACAACAACAATTAGATACGAGAGCCAGTCCGGTGGACTCTGTACTCAGAGTCATATTGAAACCTTGATTTTTTTTTAAAATTATTAAAATGTGCTTAGGGTTTAAATGAATTAAAAAAAACATAAAAGAAAAGGGAGAGAAAAGAGGACAGGAAAGTGAATGAATTACTTACAAAGAGGATAAAATATTTAATAGATTAATTTATTTTTTTTTAGAAATCTTATCGTAAGATAAGATTATAAAAAATATTTTTATCATTTTTTTTAGCCCCTCAGTGCCTTCGAAAGACTATGTCTAATCTTCAGCAAGAGGAGAGTATTATTTTATATGAATATTATTTAAAAATTTTTTTTATTACTATTATTGTAAAATTACAGTAACTAAAATAGCAATAAAAAAATAAATAAAATATTATTTTAAACTTTTTTTTAATGATGTGAAAACTGAAGAAGAAAGGGAAAAGTAAATAATTCAAGATAAAAACCAATATTTTTAAAAACAACATTTTTATATGGTGGCAAAGTTTATTAAAATAAATAATTGAAATATTAGTTAAAACTTCGTAAAAAAAATAATATCTCTCTCGTCTTTAAGATCGATCACTCTCTCTGCGTAATTCAGTATATCTTCCATAGATGGCGCCAGGTTACTACAAAAATTACGTTACTAAAAAAATATTGAAATATTAGTTAAAACTTGTCGCAAATGTCTAAATATTGCATTGTTAGGCGAATAAGAACAGTCCCAAAGTTTCAGAGCTATAACTTAATGGGAAGTTAGTTAAATTGACGATCGAAAATTTGATGACACTTACACACAGACATACCAAGTGAAATACAGAAAAACGTTTTAAAATGGATCTTGTTCGGCTGGGTGCACAGCAAACTAATTCAAAAGAGGAGAGATAGGGAAGGCAACATGGTATTAAAAAGCTGATGAAAAGCTGAATAGATGATGATGTAGGTCTTGGAGTGAGATGGTTACTCAGAAAGAGGCTATAGAAGGAGTGATAAAGGAATTAATTAAAAGGGTCTGAGTTAGAATGCAAAGTGTTATGGGGGAATTAGATGAAAATAATTATTGCAAGATTGGTAGGGTAGGGTATGGGCTTCTTCCGCCTTACTCCATACAGTGTGGTTGTTTCCACTGCTCTTATCTAGAACTTCACCTTCGACGGTAATCTTGACCCTTTCGACCGGCAGAGTTCGATGGCAGCCGGCCCGGCCAATTTACATGTGTTGTGAACCAAATGCAATCTATTCCCATCGACTCTCATAAGGACTTTTACATGTAATTTTTTTCTTGCATTTTCTTGTGACTTTCCGTGATATAACGTCTGGTGAATATTTAGACTGTTTTTTTTATCTTGAACTTTCATATGCTAACCACCTTTGGTGGGTTAGCTTGCTAATGGGCGCTAAGCGCCTTTGAACATTGTGTGTTCTTAGGCATATTTTTTAACTCATGAAAATTCGCTATCCTGGATTCATTCTTGTGGATTATCATGCCAAGCTTCCTGGAACTCAAATCAACTGTTGCTGGACTGCTGAAACCAGAGGAGGTAAGGGCCATTTTCGGTGACTCGAAAATTACTCCTGAAGCCTGTAATGATTTTTCTCTAATCACAATTTAGGCACTTTTCACCTGATTCCAGAATCAATAAATTAATACAATTCATTGATTCTGTTAAAAATGGTTCATGTTTGGACTTTGCACTCAATGGTTTCGAAACTCTCAAAATACTAGCAAACGAAATAGAAAACGCAATCCAAGATGATATTATGAATCATCTTAAAAATAAAAATCTAAATATTACTGTCTCCAACCTAGAACTCAAAATGAAACAGATAGAAAAATCGCAACAGGAAGGTAATGAAAAATTTGAAACTCTATTTAAGAACCTAGCTTCTGAAACCGCTTCAAAATGCATTGAAAAATTAAAATCAACTTTAACCATCATTATTGTAAATAAAGATAACGAATTTTACGAAGTAAAAAGCAAAAGAAAATTAAACTCTTCCAAAAGAATTACTGATACGATCTCAAAAAAAAATTAAAAAAAAAAAAAAAAAACAGGAATTTTACCATCCATTAAATAACAAATATTTTGAGCTCTGAGGAAGATTCAGACATCGAGAGCAATGATGATTTCATTTCTGGATTTCATCTGGACGCTATCAATTCTCCAGCAGTAAGTAATGACAAAACTAAAACTAAAAAAAAAAAAAAAAAAACTAATATTAATGATGAATACGACTTAGAATTCTCCAATGTATTGAAAGAGGAAGCCAAAAAACGCCCTCCCTCAATCATCTTAGTTAATATTGTAGATCCAAGAGCAACTCTTGAAAATATGATGAAATTTACAAAATGGGAGTTCAAAGGCGGCTGTAAAAAAAAAATGTTTCCCCCCCCCCCCCAACAGTTGAAGCATTCAGAGCAATCGAAAATCATGTTCAAGAGAGAAATTTAGAAACTCGCACATTTGAATTACCTAATGAGAGATTCCTTAAATGCATAGTTAAAGGCCTCCCAATTAAGGTATACGAACACGTTGAAATGGTCAATTTTCAAAAAAAATCACATTTTCAGTTTTTTTGTTTCCTTGAATAAAGCATAAGAATATTTTTAAAATTATAGCCTATTATTCGCATAACAACGTTGTAAAATATGGTAAATTTCTTGTAATAGCTATTCAACTGGCTCTGAAATTTTTATTTATTTAAATAGCCATAATATTTTAGGCCCAGCCCTAGGTACATGTATAAGGTTTATTTTGATACTAAATTTATATAAATTAGGTGAATACATTTTCATGTAGCATTTTTGAAAATTTTCTAAAATTTCTTCAAAATTCTCTATAAATTTGCTAATTTTGTGAAACTTAAGTAATTTATTGCAAATATCAGTTTAACATACCTTATTTACATTGAAACTGAAGTTAAAAAGGGTATAAATTTTTCTCTAAATAATGTTTTTAAAAAAAAGTACTCCGAACGTGTTCGTGTACCTTAATTATTCCCACACTAAAATAATTCAGGAATTAGCTGAATATAATCTGATAGTCAATGAATGCAATAACTTAAAATCCAAAAGAAAAAAAAATAACCAGCCAATCCCCCTATTTTTAGTTATACTTCCAAAAATAGAAAACAACAAAAAAAATTTTGAAATCAATATTGGATACTTTTCAATTAAAGTTGAACCTCTCCGTAAAAGGAAAACACCCAATCAATGCTATCGTTGTCAAAGTTATTTTCACCACTCTAGATTCTGCACTAGGGAATTTAAATATGTGAAATATGGAGATAATAATCCAACTCATATCTGCACCAAAACTCTTGAAACCCCCCCCCCCCCCCAAATGCTGTAACTACGGTGGAGGTCATACAGCAAATTACTCTAGTTGCCCCAAAAATCGTATGAATTTCAAACTCTCTCCCCCACCAATCACAAACTACTGGGAAGAACGACATGAAAATGCCAAAAACAACAATAGCCGAAGAGACCAAAACACCACACCCACTAATGACCGCCAACCTTCAAGTCTTCCTTTCATTAATGAAATTAAAAAATTTTTTCAAAAAATTCAAGTTTGATAAAATAAGGGAAACTTATCAACAATTTAAATTAATAGGACAAATATTCGCTGATAATAAACTTGATTTATGTTCAAAAATTGAAAAATCATTCCAAGTCATTTGCAATATGATGTCCATCTGGTTCTAAAATTTAATATGCTAAATAAACTACCCCCATCCATCCTGATTGCAAGCTGGAATACAAATGGCATTAAATCAAAAATAGGAGAACTCCAAAATTTCATAGATGATTACAACCCAGACATCTTAGGAGTCCAGGAAACTCACCTCAAACCATCTGAAAAATTTAAAATTCCAAATTATAATATATACCGTTCTGACAGATCAACCCATCGGAGCGGAGGCACTGTAATCTTAATTGAAAATAGAATTTATCATCATATGGTTATCAAAAATACTTCCACCTCTGAAAATACCACCATCCATATCAATACCAAAGATAACTATTACTTCATAGTCTCTACTATTTACCATCCTCCCGTAATCTCTTCAACCATAATGAGACGACCCCAACGGAATTTTAATAGGCGACTTTAATGCAAAACTTCCGACCTAGAACAGAGGCAGGGCAAACAGGCCAAGTAAAATTATTCATGCTATGTGCAAACCTCCAAATAGCTGCTCCCAACTCACCCACTCACTCTCCTTACAGTATCAATATTTACTCTTTAATAGATTTTGCTATCCTCAAAAACATACCATTCTACAATATCGAAAAGTGTTAATGAACTACCTAGCGACCATAACCTTATACTAATGGACATCTCTTTCAATAAAATTCTCCCTATCCCCCTTCGCACTCTCACAATTACTAATTGGTTAAGCTATCAAGAAATTCTATACAATATCACAAAAGGTAATGCCTTTATCAATAATATCTCTGATCTAGACCAATAAATTACATCGTTTACTACTAATATCAAAAATGCAATTAACCATGCGAGTAATACCAGATCCATCCAAACCTCCCATCTTCGACTCCCCCCTAATATCAGAAACCTTATTAAAGAGAAAAATAGGTACAGAAAACAATGCCAAAACACCAGATACCTCCTTTGTAACCTATAATTAATAACCTCAAAAAGCAAATTAAAAATGAAATCAATACCTTTAAAAACAAAAAATGGGAAAACCTACTCCGTCAGCTTAATACCGAAGATAACTCCCTTTTTAATATGAACAAAAAAACTTTCTAATAAATACTACAATAACCCCCTCCCCCCACACACTAATAGGAAATAATAGTCTGATATTCTTTGATAAAGAAAAAGCTGATCTGCTTGCCCATAATCTTGAATCCTCGTTCCCGGAAAATTCAACTCCATATGATGGTGATCATATTGAAAAAACAGAATCAATAGTTCAAAATTATCTTGAAGCCCATACCAATTTCAATTTATCCCCTTCCTCACCTCCCCCTCTGAAATAGCTACCATAATTAAAAAGTTAAACAAAAAGAAAGCCCCCGGAGAGGATGGCATTCACAATCAGACCTTTAAATTATTTCCTCCCAAAGCACTTACTCATTTCACAAAATTTTTTAACAAATGTCTCATGTATGCGCATTTTCCACTCTGTGGTCAAATACTTAGGAGTTATTCTGAACTCCAAACTCACCTTCAAACTTCATATCCAATCAAAAATTGATAAATGTTGGGCCAAAATCCATAACTGTATACATTTCATTGGCAGAAATTCAGTACTAACCTTTGCTAACAAAGTTCTTCTCTATAAACAAGTAATCCATCCTACCCTACTCTATGCTTCCCCTATTTGGGGCCATGGCGCACCTTCCCACATTAAAAAAATACAGGTCCTTCAAAATAAAATCCTCCGCATGATTACTTACTCACCTTGGTATGTCAAAAATTCTCTCATACACAAGGATCTCAATATCCTTCCTAATATTAATCAAGTCAACTACAGGGGTTGGACAAAAATATGGAAACACCTTTTAAAAAACATGTTTCTTTGCTTAATATGGTGTAGGAAACCCGTTGGCATCCAAAACAGCTTGCAGTCTTCTCGGTATGAATAAATACAGTTCCTGTATGTGTTCCAAGGGAATATTATACCATTCTTCCTGCAAAACGGTGGCAAGTTCAGATAACGATGTTGGCGGTGGATAACGAGAACGCACTTTCCGTTCCAATGTAGACCACAAAGGTTCGATAATATTCAGGTCTGGTGACTGTGGTGGCCAGGGGAGATGGGACAAATCCTCCTCGTGCTCAGAAAACCAGTCCTGGACAATGTGAGCTGTCTGAACAGGGGCTTTGTCGTCTTGGAAGACACCATCACCATCGGGGAACAAACTTTGTACCATGGGATGAACTTGATCTGCCAAAATGTTCACATAAGTCTTGGCAGTCATGTGCCCTGACACAGTTATCATGGGGCCAGCAGAGAACCACGATATGGCTGCCCAAATCATAACAGAAACCCCGCCATGTTTCACTCTTGGCAACAAGCAGTCTGTATTATAGGCTTGAGATGGCGTTCTCCAGACGTAAACTCGGCCAGAAGTGGGAAACAATGTGAAAGAAGACTCGTCAGACCATATTACATGCTTCCACTGCCCTATAGTCCAGGCTTTATGACTTAAACACCACCTTTTCCTGTTACGGGCATTAGCATCACTGATGAGTGGCTTCTGAATTGCAGCACGGCCAGAAATTCCCTGTTTATGAAGCTCCCTTCTAATTGTTTTGGTACTCACAGGGTTCTGTAACACAACATTCATTTCAGCAGTAACTTTTGCAGCTGTGGTCTTCTTATTTTTCGTCACAATTGCCCTTAATGATCGTCTGTCACGAACACTCAGCACACACTTTCGTCCGCGCTGTGATTTAGCAGATGATGTTTTTCCGCTTTTCAAATATGCGGAATAAATCTTCGATACAGTACCTCTTGAAACACTATACACCTCGGCTACCTTGCTTACGGAAGCACCTCCATACGTGCTCCAACAATTTGCCCACGTTCGAAGTCTGTTAACTCTGACATAATGCAATGACAACCTCACATAACAGTACTCCGACAACAACTGAACTACTTAGCACATTTACGAAGTTGTATAGGTGGCGTTAGTAGTCAAAAACGCCAGCGCCACCTACATATTTCATTAAAATCAATCTTTTTTTTCAAACATGCATTTTACAAGGTGTTTCCATATTTTTGTCCACCCCCTGTATCTCTCCAGAAGTTTCTATAATAGACTAACGTATCATTGTAACCTTCTAATAAGGACCCAGCTAATTTTTGCTCACATAATGGAACCCATGAACCCTACCAATCTTGCAATAATTATTTCCATCTAATTCCCCCAATACACTTTGCATTCCAACTCAGACCCTTTTAATTAATTCCTTATCACTCCTTCAATAACCTCTTTCTGAATCAACCATCTCACTCCAAGACCTACATCATCATCTATACAGCTTTTCATCAGCTGTTTAATATCCTGTCGCCTTCCCTACCACTCCTCTCTTGAACTAGTTTGCTGTCCACCGCTGTGCTCCCAGCCAAACAAGAACTTTTTTTTTTTTTTATTTTTCCCTTTCTTCTTCAGCTCTTACATCATTAAAAAAAGTTTTAATAATATTTTATTTATTACTATTTTAATTATTGTAATTTTACAATAAGAATAATAAAATAATTTTTTAAAAAACAATCATATAAAATAATGTTCTCCTCTTGCTGAAGATTAGAAATAGTCTATCGAAGACACTGAGGGGCTAAAAAAATGATATATATATATTTTTATATTCTTATCTTACGATAAGATTTGTAAATTTTTTTTAAGCTATTAAATATTACATCCCAATTGTGAATAATTCCTTTCCTTTCCTTTCCTCTTTTCTCTCCCTTTTCTTTCATGTTTTTTTTTTAAAATTCATTTGTGCATTAATCACATTTTAATACTCTTGTTTTAATTTAAAAAAAAATCAAGGCTTCAGCATGACATGTAAAGAGTCCACCGGACTGGTACTCGTCTCTATCTGATTGTTGTTGTTTGAGGACATGGGTTCCATTAATGTGAGCAAAAATTAGCTGTGCCCTTATTAAAGGGTTACTATGATTCGTTAGTCTATTATAGAATCTTCTGGAGAGATAGTTGATGTGATTAATATTAGGAAGGATATTGAGATCTTGTGTATGAGAGAATTTTTGACATACCAAGGTGAGTAAGTAATCATGCGGAGGATTTTATTTTGAAGGACCTGTATTTTTTTAATGTGGGAAGGTACGGCATGGCCCCAAATAGGGGAAGCATAGAGTAGGGTAGGGTGGATTACTTGTTTATAGAGAAGAACTTTGTTAGTAAGGGTTAGTGCTGAATTTCTGCCCATTAAAGGTATACAGTTATGGATTTTGGCCCAGCATTTGACAATTATTGATTGAATATGAAGTTTGAAGATGAGTTTTGAGTCCAGGATAACTCCTAGGGATTAGTCCTGAACCCTGAATTAGAGTTATGAGATCAAGTTCTGCTTACATCAAGAGCTTCGTATGGAATGATAAATATTGCATTCAACTCGAGTGTTTTCATGTGATATAGTATGAAATTTAGGAAAGCGAGATACCAGTTCTAATTTTATTCTCGTTACTTGACCGTTACTCAAACTTACGATGTCCTACAACGATTGCCTCTCGTGGAGCACTAGAGGGAAGTTAAATCTAAACCTATAAGTGATTTAAAATCAAAATGGAAAGGTTATATTGTTATTTTTTCTAACCTTATTATTAATCAGTAATATCCATTATTTGGTATTTAGGTAGTTTTTTTTCCGATTGAATGATTGATTGCTTGGTTTTATGGGATATAAAGCAGCAAAGGCTATTATTCCTTGACTTTTGTAGGATATAAAGCAAAAGGCTATTAACTCACACTGATTTCTTTTCACATCGTATCGAATTGTTTCATAATAAATCATCCGTAAATTATTGTTCTTCTTGAGAATTGAAAGGTTTGGTGCTCTTGCATCGCAAAGGCGAGTTGAAGTTGGTAATTCTCTGAATTATTTTTTTCCATATTTTTCGAGTTTTTTCTAATTGCCGTCTAAATAATCAGCAATAAATATTTTGTGTATCATTTCGGCTTCGGTAAATTCTCCAATTATTTTTCCCATTTTAATTTGGATATCTGACAGAAACTCAAGTTGAGTAACACTCCACTTTATGGAAATGGATATTGCTGAACAAGGCGACATAATGAATGAAAGCATGACGAATGCAAGAGGTAATCAATACTTTAAAACTCCCCAAAATGACTAAGAGCTCTTAAAAAGAATTGGGAAGATGAAAATTACAGAAAATTTAATAATATTAAAAAATAAACAAATATCACGTTCCATTCCTAAATCAAATCCACTGCTTTTGTTCGCTAAAATAAAAGGCAAGTTTTTCAGACATGCCAGCATTGCTAACATGTCAATTACTCGAAGTGATAAAATAAAGATTAGCATCTCAGATCCCGTTTGCTTAGCTTAAATTCTAGAAGTTAAGGAAATTTTGAATGTATCAGTAAAAGCCACATTAATATGCAAAGGATCCCCATCTTGATTTGTTTTCTGCGAAATGTAAACAAATGTTCCTGTGGCGGGTTTGGCATTCGAATTATTGCTCACTAGTGATATAGAAACAATTGATAAACTCTGCAATCATCAAGATGTTTCCTCTGTTTTGATTAACATTCTTAATACGAATCTAGCAGAATGTATTAAACTTTGGTTTATCAACCACCGTGTTTAAAATGTCATAGAAAATCCTGGTCAAAACAATAAATTTTTCTGCTTTTTCCATCTATCCCAATTTTGCTAAAAATTTTATTTTTTGCAATTTGTATTAATTGTAGAGTGTACCACACAGAGCAGTATACGAAGAACGAATGTTTTCAATATTACTTGTAAAGGATATCATTCTGCCTTTATCCTTCTTTAATTAAAGAGAAAAAAAAAAAAGGTTTTAAATTTAATGCACTCAGATTTTAACTTTGGGATAGGGGAGACAAAAATTCAATGAGATTCATAATGAGAATTATTTAGCAATATCGAAGACAACACAGAGACACAATATACAATAACTAGAAAATAATTGGAACACATGGTATCACATTTTCAAGTACCTTTCGAAAATTGAACAGTGGCCTTATTGGAAACTGTTCAAAAAATGAGGGAAGCCATGTTTTTGCAGTTATACAATATCATGGAAGTAGGAAAACTATCTGCATCTCCTAGCAGAAAAAAAGCACGGTTCAGTGTTTCAGAACTTATTTGCACCTGTTCCAGGTGCTCATCTCATCAAAAAGATGATGCATCTAATAACAGAGACATTCGATTACTACGAGATAAAATGTTTTTATACATGTTTCTTACATTGCATCTAAGTTTTTTTTATGTTTCCCACATTTCCTTCCTATCATGAAGGAGAAGTTTAGAAATTATTATAACTTACTTTTTTCTTACATTTTTTTTTCTGCAGTGGAATGTTAGAATCATAATGAATAAACCCATTTGGTTCTACATTCTTCCCTTTATATAAACATATATTTGGAATTTTCAGGAAACTTTTTTAAAGCCTGACAATATATTGCATTTTATAGGAATTTTCAGACAGGATCGACTCGATACACTACGATGAGGACTGCTTGATGACCAATAAACATCTCTGCTACGATGAGTACCAATAAACATCTTAGCTCAATATATCCCTATACCATTAGTACAATTGCCAGGTTTTGAACTTTTAGCTGTCCATATTGCAATGAACAATTTCTCTTTTTTTAAACATAAATTTATAGGCATCTCGAAGACTCAATATTTTATAAAATCCTACTTAGAATCTTTAACCGACCCAGTTTTCTTCTTCACAGTCTTTTTGATTTTAACCTCTATCATTCAATATAGTGTTCCAATCACATATAATGTAACAGTGATTTTGTAGAATGACTAACTGACTCCAACTTTGTATACTCATGAACATTACGGCTCCAACACACAGAAATACTGTAGGTGCTGATGATTTTATTCTTTGCAACCTTTTTGAATACACAAATATTGTTCACACATAATTGAATATTCATAGCCCTCATCAGCGAAATATGAAGATAATGGATTGATGACCAGTGATGATGCAAGTAGAATCTGTGGCGGTTCCTACGCCATTTTTTGACGTCATTTCGACTGCGGAGTTGTAAGAAGATTTGAAGAAAAGGAGCAAACGATCTTTTCTCCACTCACTTAAGTTTTAAATTTGTAAATGTTAAGTTTGAAATAAATGAATAGTTCTTTGCCTCTCACAAAAAACAAAAGTAAGTATTACGAGAAAATCGTTGCTTAAATGAATATGGAAGAGATTTGCTCCTGTGCGATTGACAACAAAATTATTATTATTATGTGTTGTTCTATAAATTTTTTGAATCGGTCTACTGTTGTAATGATTGAAGATGTTTCTGTTTTCATTAAAATAAGTATTATTTAAAATCTCCAACATTTGAAGTTTCTTTTATGTGGAGTGCAGTCCGTTTTTTGTGTGGCTAATTAATTTAATGGAACAGTTTTGTGCAGCTAAAGTGAAATGTTTATTGTAATAGATCTCCGGAACGACAGAAAAGTTGCTTGCATTCCGCACACCTTCTGAAAGGAAATTATGGGGAATTGATGGTTTTATCAACACACCCCGTCCCCATAAATTTACATTATGTAACACATTTGAAAACTTTAACTTTTAAAATTTATATTAATCACATTTTCACTAAACTACTTTTTTTTTTTTACTTTTCACTTATAATTTAGTTTCACTTATCTTTCTCATACTTTTCCTTAATAATAAACTTTTTCATTTACTGATAACTTCGTCTGCCCCTGCTGATCTTTTACAAACTCTCATTCTTTACTTTTCTGAGTAATAATTTTTTATCTAACAATACCTTGATTGTTACTTACTTTATCTTACTTAGCTATTAACTGAGCTTACTTATACACTTATCTTTAACCGTTTGAGGGGAAGTAATAAAAAAACATTAAATTTTAGTTAAAACTCATTTGATATGAACTCATAATGTTAAAAGGATACAATATCAAGTGGTAAAGTTAATTTTTATTTATTTCCTGATTTTTAAGACCAGGTATATATATAATATGCCACCGCCTTTCTAGGACATCTTATTTGTACACTCGTTGTTCCCACGAAGTTCCTGTATTCTTTAGAAGAAATAATAAATATTTTCATAAAAAGAATATATTATTTTAGTTAATTTGAGAAATATTAGGATCACAGAACATTTTTGGAAAAAGGAGA
This sequence comes from Nephila pilipes, assembly GCA_019974015.1. Taxonomy (NCBI): domain Eukaryota; kingdom Metazoa; phylum Arthropoda; class Arachnida; order Araneae; family Nephilidae; genus Nephila; species Nephila pilipes. Next base: position 840,263 of record BMAW01103208.1, read on the forward strand.
ACCTTATGATGTATTTTTTTTCTATGAGTGATAATTTGTGCGAAAATGTGTTAAATTAATTTAAAAATAACTTTTTTATACATATATGAATGTCATAATTTAATGATAAAACTACATTATAAACTTAATAAACCAAATTTAGTAGAAATGCATATGCAGTTTTATTTAAAATAAGGCATATTTCTTATTGCACATACTGTAAAGATATTTTCTACCTCACTTGTTTCTGAAGGTAACTCCGTTCCATCAGAAGGGAGCTCTTTAAACAAAGCAAGTTCTTTCTCAATCGAAAGTCCCTGTGTGGCATTCTTTTAAAAATATTTCTTAGAAATATATATATTTAAGAAATTAATGAAAACGATTATAAGGTTTAATATTTATAAAATTAAGAGTAAACGTAGATCCGTAGGAGCTCAAAACCCAGCCATCCACCGTAATTGTTTGCATTCGAAACAAACTCTCACTTATGTGATGGACAAATATGTGAAAAAAAAAGAATAAAAGGTCAGCCCTCCGTATTCTGAAGTATTTATGGGTTGTACCCTGACGCTTCTGTTCTTCTTACAAAGCGGATAACTCTTTGCTGTATTGTATCTTTTGTAATACCTTTCTTCAATGATTTACATCTTAGTTTAACTTATATTCTTTGATAATGTTCACCGCTAGAGGCTATGAACCCCTACTGTCGTTCCTCAATTGTCAGCAGCTTTTCGTCTACTCTTATTTCATGCTAATACTATACACCAATTATCGTTTGCAAGTCTTATGTCTATTAACAACAACAAATCTCTAATTTGCTGTCTCCAGCCAGTTCTCTCTTAGATGCCTGCGAAGACTCTCCCTCCCTCTTTGCTTTGTTAATTTTTATGCAATTGTTTAGGTTTTGAGAAATCCCTTTTTTCTCCGCGCTTTTGTTTGTTGTCTTTTCGTGGGCACGCACAGCGTCGATGCATTTTTATTAACCATCTAAGGGGCTATTGTTTTAGGTGAAGCGTTTTGGCGTACCAGATCACTTTTCAATTTTTTATCGTTTGCTTTATTTTTAATTATATTTATCTTAAATTATTCAATTTGATAATTTTTCGTTTGCTTTAATTTTAATTGTATGTTGCTGATATGTATTCAATTTAGTAATTTATCGTTTGTTTTAATTTTAATTGCATGTATCTAATATATATTCAATTTAATAATTTATCGTTTCCTTTAATTTTAATATCGGAAAAGCTTACTATTGTTCTTTTCTCTAAATTTCATCGTTTACTTTTAATTCTTTTATTTACCTGAATAATTTAATAATAATTTAAAAAAGCGCACCTTAGGTGGCTAAATCTATTCTTTAAAAAACTTTGCAATAGAACTTTTTTTCCTGATTTATGTTTCTTTTCTTCGAAGAATAAGTCCGATTTTTGCCTCACTGCCCCTTTATATCATATTTACGACCTCTATATTTCACTGTAATAAAATGAACCGTCACATACGTACCAGTCTGATTCGAAAAGGCTGCCCTCTGTTGCTCTCTAACCCTCTGTGTGGGTCGACGGTATAAATTTCATACCACTTAGTTTGAATTTTCAGTTCATTTCAGAAACATTTCTGTAAGGGATAAAATAACCACTTGTTATTACCATTCATTAGATTCAAAGTTATAATTTTTATAATCATCCTTCATGGTTGTCCCATCTAATAAATGTGTGGGGGGGGGAAACGGATGTTTTACAGAGATTTTTAAGGTACTAAATATGTGGTATAAAATATACTACCGCCCCTGAAACGGTTAAACTTCATATGTGTACACATTTGTTAAATAATAAAAACAACAGTTCTTTTAATCTTTCAAACCCTTTCGCGTTACCTTGGCGATCATTGCAGGTTAATCACTTCAATCTCTTTGATCCACAAACTTTTGAATGTGAATTCGCTAACTTACACATTTAGACTTCTTTCAGTCTGATCTGTCCACTTAGAGTCTGGTTCTGATCTGAGGGGGTAGTGAAAGTGACATCTTACACTCTCCCCTTTACAAAAACGCCCGCTAACGACAGGCTTTAAACACTGGAGATAACACATAGAAGAAAACAATGTCAATCTCTTTGATACTGTTGCTGTTGCTTAGGTACTACTCGAGAAATTAGAATTTCTAATAGATATTATTGCATGTAACATACTATTACTTGGTGTAATAGTGTATGCAAAAATTTCTACAGACTCAAAAAGTTTCAGAAGAAAGGCCATTCGTGACATCTCTTCTCAACTCAAATGTGTATTTAATACATGCAATATTCTAGCACATTCAGATTTCGCAGAAAAAAAGTCAAGAAAATGTACTGGAACAGAATCTGTAACAATATTTCTCAGCCATGAACCTTTTTTAATATACTAAAAAAATTTCAACTCAGATGAATCCTGGATCAATAATGAATGTACTTTAAGTTCATAATAGAGTTAATACTCCTCCAAAACCCAGTCCAGACTTTTTTTTATCCAATATAACACTTCACGAATCAGTTCTTTGGATTTTCTCGCCAAAGACAACTTCCTTTATAAACCATTCCACATCTCTGAATTAAATAGGGCTATAAAAAACTTCCAGAAATACAACTCCATACGCAGACCAAGCCCCTGCTTCTTTCCTAAAATAATTAAATCTCAGCGAAAAACTGTTCTGAGATTTTTTGAACACTTATTTGATAATTGAATGATTCTTGTCTTAGAAACATGCCATTATTCTTCCATTTCAAAGTCAAGGCTAAAATCTTATTTTATAGACCTATACAGCTTTGACTTCGGTTTCCTCCAAAACGTTCAAAAGAATTTTAGCTGGTCGCATAACTCACTTTCTGACAACAGAACAAAAACTTTATCCTCACCATTATGGATTTGTTCCTCTTAAGGTCAACAGAACAGCAACTTACATCATTCATAAAGCAACAGTGGATGTAAAGTTGGAAAAGAAATACTTTGTGGGAATTAGCCTAGATATAAAGAGTGCTTATGATTTTGTTTAAAAAATTGTCTACAAATTAGTATTTCAGGAAAAATATCTCTTGATTAATGAATTTTGATCTTATAGAGCTCTTTAAATTCGACGAAGGACGTTCTTTCATCAAAAAAATTCTTTGTAAGGTACTCCCTCAAGGCAGTGTTTTATTCCCAATTTTATATACCATCTATATGTATACTTTTTGAAACACTGAAATTTGGAGTGGAATGCTCAATTTATGCTGATAATACTATTATTTGTTGTTCGCATCAATGTTTTTGATATCATTTGTTGTAAGTTACAAAATACATTTGAAAGAATTAATCAGTGGTGCAAATACTAGAAATTACCCGACAAAAGTACAATAGTTGAACTTACAACAAAATAATTTGAACATTTCCTAATTTACAGTAGGCTGGTTACATTCTCCCATGGCAATTATTCAATAAATATTTAGGAGTGTATATCGCCAAAAAGATTGATTGATATTATTAACACCTCACTAGAAGCAATGCGAGATGGACCTCGTAATTTTGAGCTGCGGTCAAGTGACGAAGAGGATACCCGAGCTGGCACCTCCCTTTCCTAACTTCCACACTATGTCAACGAGAGGACTTTGAGCCCGTACAGATTTCGTGAATCTGCCCCGGATGCGTGGTGGGACTTTAGTGGCATCGAGGCTAAAATCCACGACTCGACAAAATTCCTCAAACGGAATGGAGATACCATAATCATGAACCAATTGAAAGATAAAGATCCGACAAAGATTAATGCCCAAAAACAAGGTATACAAGCCTTATCGCCCGAGAGCTGGAAATTTTAGTCAAGTAACTAACAATAACCTTTGCAGTATTTTTTCTTGTACTTGTCACATCATAAACAAATGTTCGGTTTATCAACTAAAACCTTTGAATACAATTCGAATCATAATTTTCAGAATTGCATTGGATTTTGTTCAATGGATCGCATATATTGTTCTTTTAAAATTAACTGGTCAAGAAATACTCTCGGAGAAAATAAGACGGTTAGCAAATAAATTTTTTATTGCTCAAGTGTCAAAAGGTAAATAGATTCCTATGCATCTCAATAGTCCTGGCACATTTATATCTCAAAATACTGGTAGATAATAAAATTTGTGTTGGGAATATTCTTAGAAATTTGAATACAATTGGAATGCAGATTATATCTATCCCAAGGCATATCCAGTTTACTGATATTCCATTTATGATTTATATAAATGAATTTAACTTCCAAAATAAAAATCTGAGAATCCCTATAATATATATATATATATATAAACCTTCGTTTATAAAATAAATCAGATCAACTCTTTCTTCACGGTTTCATGACTTGCTATTTGCTAAGACATGGAAAATCTATCAAAATCTCATAATTGCTCATTTTACCATTGAGTTTTATCAACGCTGCAAAATTGAGCTTTACTCTATTTTTGTCACCGAATATGTAGATTGTTTTTAAAGTTTATCTCTGCTAGATCGGCAAACAGAAAACAAAAATATAAGGGTACCTGCATGAACACAAATACACTTAAGATATTAAAAATAATGAATATTTTTCGAAAGAAACAATAGAAGGAACTTATTACTTGGAAGTAAGTCGCAGTGGATAGTTACGCTGATCGGCAATTTGAACGCACTGCCATTTTTGAAAAGATCGAAGAAGAAACAGAGGACAATCATCACTGCTTAGCCCAGAATTATTATCGCTGTTTATTTGCTTATGAAACCGGCTAATATTAATTTCTAAAAAGGAAATAAAAATGGTTTCAGTTGACATATCAAACCTTTGACTGGAAAAGCAGATTAACCGATATGAAAACGCAAAATTCGAGACTCATTTGATCGTCATAGATGACAAGGTGAAGAAGCCAGAATCCACAGATACCGAAGCATAAGATTTAATAAGAAAACATCATAAAGAACGCTGCTATTCGTACCGAAAAGTTAATAGCTATGCAAAGTTAATGATCCCAAGCACCATCACTGATGCTAATACCAAAAAATTATGGACAAGAAAATAGTTTATGGAGCTAAGGACCCATTAAAGCCGCAGTGTGAACTAGCTTCAAAAAGTCAATTGCTTAAAATATGCAGAGATTTTTGATTTTAGCTGTATTAAATTTCTGCATACGCAGCAAAACTAAGAAGTCTTTGGAGTGAACTGATTAACAAACATAAGGCTGGAAAAGAAAGCAAATTTCCTTACTTAATGCTAGTCTGTAAAGTTTTAAATATTTCACACAGTCAGCTTGAAATCTTTCAGTCCAGTTGGATACTATTGGCTGGAGATGACAAGTCATTTAAGAAATTAACAGTGCAACTATGCATGTTTGAAAGAAAGAGAAATTTTACAAAGCTAAAGACAGCCGAAAGGCTGCTTATAATGCTTCAATAGTCGTCTAAAATCAGAAAGGTCAGGACAAGATGGCAAAAATAAGTAATAAACAAGAATGGGAGATACCTGAAATTATTGTAATCGTAGAGGTCAATAGCTAAAAGACTGAAGAGAGTAGATTTCAGATGAAAGACTATCAAAGAATAAATCATCGATTGATTGGTTTTATTAATATCGCACAAAAAGCAACACGAGGACTATTGGAGACGGACCTCATAATTTTGAACCTCGGTAAAGTGATGAGAACGACGCCTGAGCTGAATGAATTTCTCTCTCCTAACTTCCCCATTATACCAATGGGAGGACTTTGAGTCGACAGATTTAACGTGCGTCAGTCCCGCTACACGACGGGTCTTTAGTGGCATGAAAGCTCGAACCCACGACTCAACAAAAACCACCGGTCGTGAGTCCGCGACCATGACTTATAGACTACCTTAGCCAAGAACAAATCAAGTGATAAACTGTCAAGAACAGTATAAGCAAACATAGCACTGATGTCAATTTGTGAGGAAGTCTGTACAGTAAAGACTAGTTCACTATCATATTGGATCGACAATGGAGTTAGTAGATATGTCACCAGAAACATCTTGTCACAAAATTGTTATCAAATATGCCCCTCCCATCTAATCGATATAGTCTTGGTAGCGGCCGGTAAGTGATTGGCGTACCCGTTCGAAGATGACAGGTGTTTGACGAATAATTGGAGGAGCAACTGAGAGCTTTCCAATGCGGTCCTCATGATAATGAATTATGCAAAAAAACCTGACCAAAGGCCCTTTGGGGACACCGAAGGCAAGATGAATGCTTTCAAATGTCCCCAATAGAAAAAACCGAAACCCACTTAGTCCAATTTATTGAGTCCAAACACGACATTCAGGTAATTACACACATTAATATCAAAATGGACTGGAGGCCCATCGTGTTGAAACAATATGGCACTTTGAACGGCAACTGGAACATTATTAGATAATTCTGGTAATATACCGCAAATGATGAGATACATCGTGCAGTGGAGTCTATGTGGCTTAAGATATGGGCCAATAAGGAAATCCTTCACCCTACCCATCCACATATTAGCAAAGAACCGCTTCATAATGTACGTCAATTGCATTTCTAGGCACTTATCACTTTAAATAGTCGAAAGTTTCAGCATTTAATTATGACAAACTATTCTTATTAAGACTCTCTCTTTCTCTCTGATGAAAATAAAAAACATTTTCCTTTTCATCAGCATCTCTGGTTTTTCCGCCGATACTTTTCGATCCCGACACCCCATTGTTATAGAAAATAATGCCTCTTCATATACATTGTACCTTCCCTAAAACCATTGATTCTCAACCTTTTTAAAACTGCTGCCTCCAAAGAAGCAAAAAAATCTTTCAATGACCCCTTTGTAAAAATTCTATAAGTAAGGGAATTGGATAGGAAGGGGGGGGGGGGGAGGTTCTGCAAAATAACTGGAAAAACACTCAAAAATTTTCTTGAATAATCTTACACAACAAATTTGCTTGATTTAACTTGATACTCTTAACCTGGGAGGTTATTGCAGTTTACTTGTTAATATTAAAAACAATTCAAAAAGCACGCTTAAAAACAGTTTTTTTTTATTCTCCATTAGTAATTAAAAAATAGCAAAATATTTTTACACTAAAAAAGAGTATCAGTAAAACAATCAAGCATTTATTTCAATAGGATGGTTGTGCTTGATGGTTTCAGAGTCAGTTTCTTAACGTTCGGTTCAAAAGTTTTAGTGCGATGATCCCTCTTTGCACAATTTGAAGATTTCTTTCTCTCTTTTGAAACTAGATCTGTCACACTGAATCCTCGCTGGACGAGATAGGAGGAAAAGAAGACAATTACAAAACATTTGACTATATTCCACAGTCCAGGATAGGGACAACTGATGTTATTTTGAAGACATAATTCTGTCAGACGATCATTATTCTGAAAGCAGCCTTTTAAGATTTCATTAGTTGAAAGATCGATCAATTTCTCCTGAATCTAAGCCTCTACTATATGTACTATCTGAATATTCCAACCGAGTTCAAGACCCTCGTTGAGGAACTTTCAGGGACAAAATATCCTCAAAACGTCTAAGTGCAAAAACCCGAGGTATTGACAGTAAACTTATATATCATCGAAGGGAATTTCAAGATTCTTATACAAATCTGACAAGATTAGAAACTGGCTGAACTCATTGCGACCAAAAGTCTGCTTCCTCGAAGTGAGTTTGGCTATTAAGGTAGAAATAATAGATTTTGTTGTGATCTAATTGAGCTTTTCGCCTTAAAGCTGCAAATTAATTGTATTGATTTTTGCTAATAAATCGGTTATGTAAGCAACATCGATCTCAAATTGTAGACATCTGTGTCTCAGAGCTGCATCCTTCTCTTCAAGAAAGTCATGCACAGATTACAAAAGATACCAGAAACTATAGAAATAGGTACCTTTGGAGAGCCAGCAAACTTAGATGTATACAAGCAAGCGATTGAATTCTTCATCGTGGTCCTCGCACAGCTAACCGAATAATCGATAGTTGAGAGCATTACAGCAAATTTCGTTTACAACAGAGGTGACATATTGCAATGACTGATACAAACAGTCGCTGAAGTTTTTTCCAAATAATTGCTGTTCTTTAGTCACGCAGTGAATAGATAAATCTATCTAGTATTTCTCTCTTGAAATGACGAGAAACCCAAGATGAGGACTCACCATTGCAGTAGCTCCATCGGTGGCAATAGATATAATGTTCGCAAGAGAAATATTTTCTCTTTAAAATAATCGTTTACACTATTGAAAAGAGATTCACCTTTAGTATTTGAAATCAAGCTTCTTGCAAAAACTGTCTCTTGAATAATTTTCCCATCCTCTACAAACCGGACTTACTCCAACAGTAAAGCTTCATTACTTGGCAAGGTTGATTCATCAACTTCAAGAGAAAATTCGGTGCTTATCAAAAGTTTACAAAAGGAAACACTTCAACATCTTCAACCATCTCATAAATTTGTCTGTATCGTTGATTACTTTTTTTTATTACATTGGATACAGCTGAATGCTGTGAAACTATTTCTAAAATCCCTTGACAGTCGGCGGTATCAACTCTTCGCCAATAGTATGACCTTTCTCTGATTTAACAATTAATTTGGATACATAATAAGAGGTTATAAAACCATTGTCGAATTTTTCTGATAAAGTTGCTAATAAACTGGAAATGAGTTTGCCATTTACAAAAATGATGATGTCTTTAAAACCATGTCTCTGATGTTCGTGAAAAATGACATATCATTAGTTTGTTTGTCAGGATGAATTTTTTGCAGAGGATCCTGCAAACGAAACGGTTTCATTGCTTCATTTGATAATACTTTGTTACAAAGTAAACACACAAGTAGTTGAAAATTCAACGGCAGCTGAATAAATCCGAACTTCAAGTACATGACACTGTATTGATGAACCTCTTTTTGTTAACCGACATCATTTGCGTCAGCAAAATATGATAAGGGAAACTTTAAGATTTATCAAAATTAATAAAGAATAATAAGCGCCCTTACCGAGCCGACTGGTCGAATAAGCAATGAAAGTAAATAGAAAATGAGGAAAAACACGATAATGAAGTGAAGGAAAACCAACACAAGAAACACGAATTAAATCAAACATCGATGTTGTAAGGACGCTCAATCCAAGAGCTCCGAAGAATTATGATACAAAGAATTTGCCAAGCGGCTGGAATGAGCTAAGGAAAACATCTGACACATGCACTGTGCTAGTTAGGATCGGTCCTGAGTATTGAGATCATCAAGGTAATCCTGCCTTGAATAATCTTTTTCCAATGCGGAAAAAAAACCCGTTGTTTTTTTATTTGGATAAATTCTTCTTCCCATTCTCTGAGCATTGAGAAATGAGAATCTCGTCTCAACGTATTTCCTGTCATCTTCATGATAGGAAGTGTTGAATGTCATGTTGTGTCAGTATACACACACAAAGACGAAACTATCGCCAACTGCCCAGAGGACAAATACTGAGCTACTGCTTCCTTTTGTACAATGGAAGAACATCGGTGTTGAAGATAGGCGTTTCTGGATGAAACTTACTGGTTCTAAATCCGTCTCTTATATTCATTTTATTACTGATACATACAAACGGTATAAATTGGATAATCGATTTAACAAATCAATTTTTTGTTTGAGTTTCAAAATTATGTTTGAATGCCAAAACATGCTCATATCACCCCTATCGCCCATTACGTGGCTATCGTACCCCCTCCCTTTATCGTAGAAAATAGCTCACTGCCCGTCAGCATCTTTGTGGCGGCTGCCTACGTCATCTTTTGACGTCGTTTTTGACTGCGGAGCTGCAAGCTGATTTGTAGAAAAGGAGGGAGCGATCTTTTCTTGGCACACTTGCTTCGCAGACTTTATACCAGTTTGAAAAATGAAATCCCTATTTAATTACTACTACTTAAACATCTCTAACTATACACTGAGAAAAAGCGTTCTACTCTCAATGAAAGCTGGCACTCTTCAAAAATGTATTCCCGGCACTTGCTTCGCAGATTCCAGACCTGTGAAGGTCGAGTTTTAAAGTTGCTATTGTTAAGTCTTAACCTTTAAAGTTATGTTTGTTAAGTTTCAAATAAATTGTTAGTTCTTTGTATCTCGTGTCTTTTAGTCTTTTACAGTAGTTTATTTAGCCTACACCTTCCGAAAGGATTTCAATGGGGAACAGATGATTTTATCAACTTCCCTTCCCCATATCTTCTCCCCCATCCCTGAGGAGTATTTCCTCCCCCGTTGTGAACAAATGATTTCAAGTTTATTTTTTGAGTTCAGGGACACCCCGTATATTTGTTTTCCAGTAAATATCAGAGTGATTCGAATAAAAAAAAGTTAAAAGGCAATCATAGCATCCATCTAGGCCGAAAGATCAGTTTGAGAAAGAAAAACACACAGATAATTATAATTTAGCAGAAATTAAATAAAGTTTGAATACCTACGAATATCTTTGAATCTGAAAATAACAAAATAATTTTTTATCCGAAACTTCGTGTAATGTTGTGCTTTTACAAAATGTTTCGGGGCCGCGGTAGCCTAGTGGTCAAGGTCGTGAACTAGCGGCCAGCGGTTTTCGTTCAGTCGCGGGTTCGATCCTTGGCCGCCAAAGACCCGCCGTGTAGCCGGGGCTGATGCATGTTAAATCTGTTCGGGGCCCAAAGTCCTCCCTTTGGTGTGGTGTGGATGTTAGGAGAGGGGGGTGCCAGCTCAGGTGCCGTCCTCGTCACTTGACCGTGGTTCAAAATTACGAGGTCCGTCGCCAATAGCCCTCGTGTTGCTTCTAGTGCGACGTTAATATAAACTAAACTAAACTAAAACAAAATGTTTCATAGGAGCTTTATTGAATATAATAATTTGAAGTCCATTTACATCAGAACTAGACGTTTCGGTTCCTCAACGGATGACGGTCCAAAAAACTGGTTGTAGTAAGGTAAGTGAAACGCCATTTAAAAAATAATCCAGAAAAGAAAACATTGGATGATATGATATTATTGGTAAGATTTAATAGGGTTTCGAGATTTTCGACTAATATTTCGATAAAAAGTTGCTGATAATAGTTTCAGTAGGAATCGAACCCAAGGCTTGACGAAAACAACGCCGAGCGTGAGTTAGCGACCATGACCACTAGGCTACAGCGGCTACCTAACATCCATTATAAAGCTTTTGAAGATTATATTTATTGTAAAGTGACTTTTGACTCACCCTGTAGAAGTAGATACTGTTAAGAAGGTATGGTGTTCAGAATGTTGAAGTTTGTGAAAATCTTGAAAATTTTGAATTCACATTTCATCCAGGTGTAATATATTGATGCATATGATTTAGGTTCCATTAATTCAAATAAAAGCATATTGTTCAAAATTCATTGTTAGAGATTTACGAATTCCTTGACAAAAAAAATCTCAAAGCCTTTTAGCCAAAGCTCCCGTAACGCGGATTTGGTTACTTTTATATAATTATTTAATGTTATCTCGTTCTTTTTAATTTATTTCAAAAACATATTATGATTACTTACATATGAAATTTAATTTCTGTTTTCAACAATACAAATATATATAAATCATGGGCTCTGCTGGATCACACTAAACTTTCCTGGACATTTTTTTTTTAAGGTAACGATATAGATCCTACAATACGCATTAAATAAGTGTTAAAAATAACTGACAAAGAAAATAATGAGAATATCGCGTTTTGATTTTGCTTGAGGAATTCGAAAGTGAAATGCCTCAGTTTTTATATCAATATTTCAATTTTCTGATCGAAAAAATGTTTTTTCTTATTATAACTTAATGCCATATTTTTGAAAAAAAAAAAGAAGAAGAAAGAAATTCGAGTAGATTTATTTTAAGAAATAGAAATTTCAGATGCGAAAATCGCGCCATCAAGTAAAAATAACTTGAATTGAAATTTAAAATATCTACAGTAACAACTTTTTGTACAAAATCGACGGAAGAAAGGAATTTACCCATTTTTGAATTTAATATTGGAATCATTTAGTTGAATAATCAACTCATTGAAATTACTAAAGAATTACTTTATTAAAAATTGCATACAAATTTAAGACCGATGTAACAATTTATTCAACAGCAGAATTTTCAATGAAATGTGTATCAGTGTTTTCGTATAATTAAAAATTAAACAGAAAATAGATATCTAGCAACCAATAGAGCAATTATAAAGAAACAAATATCCTCTGCTTTTGTTTTAAATAACTCTTTTTAACATTCCCCCCTTTATATTCATGTGAATCATATAAGGTTTATGTTGGGCTAAATTATTTTATAATGATGATTTTATTTTAGAAAATTTTTAAATTTAGAATCCAGAATTCGAGAAGGTCAGGCTTTTGGGAAATTAAAATAATTACTGTTGCTATAATATTTTCAAATATATGTCGTAACGAATATATTATTTCACGTAGTATATCAGTTGTTTTTGTTAACGATATCATAAAATGTCTACAATATATATAATGTGGATTCCATTACGTTTCTCTCTTCCCCTTCAATTAACACTTTGGAACTTTTATGAGATGTTGCTCGAATTCAAATCTTTTCCAATAGATGAAACGTGATTTATGTAGATTAGATTATAATTATTGAAGTGTAGTGAATGGGTTTGATGACTGCATTTATAAGCTGCAAAGCATTTAATATGAAGGAATAGTGAACGAATAGTCCTATAAATTAAAGAATAGTGAATGTGTCGATAAGTGTAAGTGTAAAGTTGGCTATTCGCGAAATTTCCCTTAACCAACATTTAGAATTTCTTTCTAACTTTATATTTAAAATTCTAACTCCCTTTCAATCAAATAAAGCGTGATGATGCAAATTAAATAAGCTTTAGAAGTAGAGTGATTTGACATAAGATAAAGTCGTATAAAAGCGATAGAGATTTGAATTAGATTATAATGTTATAATGATAAGTATTGCTCTTGTACTAGTATAAGTATATAATATATTGTTCTTGTGAAGTGAGCGGGAATCTTCTTGTGTATATATACGTGATTTTTTTTAGTGGCCCAAAGCTGTCTGATTTATTGAATACTTGAAGGATGTACTCTCCTCGCATTCTATTAAACTATATTGGAGTATTCTAGAAATTGTTAGTATTATTGGATAAAGATTTGATGCTGGTTATGAGCATCTCTCTTATTACAGAATTGATAAACTCTATTTTGCAAAATAATTGACTATTTTAGTAACTTTTTCTGTGATTGAAAAATTGATATTTAGATTTTGTGATTAGAGTAATAATTAAGATGACGGATAAGTAGGGTAACATGATTACGTCATATAAAGATGATGAGATTACATCTTGGAAGGAGCTGCTTAAGGCCAGTGAATCAGACATTTCCACTAAATTATCTAAGGATTCGAACCTGATTAGTCTGATAAGATAAGCACTTAGTTGTTGCATTAAACGTTAGATGCTGATGGGTATAAGTCATATCCACATATATAGTAGGTTTGGGATTGAGTTTTAAATACTCATAAATCTGAATAAAATAAATTGATTAACATCACTGTTCGATTTTCTATACATTCATTTGACTAGTGATTTGTGAATCTTTAAATTCTGAATAGTATTTGAAAGTGAAGAGAATAATAATGCGGTGGTCATAATTATGTACAGAAAACTACGAAACAAAAACCTAATTTTTGTAATATTGAAATTAAACTCATTTGTTTATATTTTTCTTTATCGTTAAAATATTTTTGAAATACATATTTATTTATTTCGAGTTATATATATAAAGACGTACAGGATATTCTTGAAAAGGACACAAAGAATACTCATTAAGTGTTATGTAGAAGAAAAGCACAGAATTTAGAAACATATTTTATTGAAAAACTCTGAAAAACACACGTATGTACAATATTTGGATGCCCTAGAATTAATTCTATTTACGTTATTACTTTGTTAAAAAAGTGTAAAAATAGATTTATTACTACCTATAAAAGTTCTCTACTTTACAATAGATATAGACAAAGTCTTTATATTTTATTTAAATTATCTGTTTCATTGAAAAACCCAGGACATTTCAAACATTCATCATGTTTTTATGCACTTAGTTCCTTCCTTTTGGAAAGAATTCAGTCTGTCAGCGCAGCTGTATCTTGTTTCACTTATTTGAAAAAAGTTCATATTCTTGATACAATATCGTTTGAAAAACAAGCAATCCTTTGAAATTCGACTTCAAGATATGTTCATATTGCACCGCATACGTACAGATGAGTCCATAAAATGAGTACGTTATAATTATTCATATCTAAATCTTCTCGATTTCACTATAAACCGGTCAACTTTTTAAAACTGACAGATACAGGCAACAGAATGACATCTCTTTATTAAAACATACTGCGATGAAATTAGACCTTTGTTCGTCTTCGACTAATGAATCCACTTTTAAACGTGAAAGTTTTTATGAAGTATTATTCCTTTGATTCGCTCTTAAGAAATGGATGGGAGCTGTTCATATTTATATTATAGGGAATGAATATGCGCGATCATTAGTAGAAAGTTAAATATTGTCATATTTACATACACTACTTTATGTTAGTAGCCAGTTGTATTGAGCAAAAAATACATTCACGAAAATTATGTAGACTTTAAATTTTTTTAGGCTTTAGATAGTTATTGCTTAAATAACTCTTCTATCTTTGTCACAGTGTGGTCGCCACTTCGGTGTAACATCCATCACAATACATACGCTCAAATGAACTGGAGAGAAATGGATTCGTATGCACAATCAAAAATTCATTAAAGCATACATTCTGGTTGTGGTATGAGGTAATTGATATGCAACGCAAGTTTTATTTCAGATGTTGGTTTAACCCAAAAAGGGGAACACTCCTCCAGGGGGTGCAGTGATGGCAATGGGAACTTCGCTGGTGGTGGTAGCAGTTATAGTTGTCTCGTACAAAGATGTGCTGGTCACCGTTCGGAACTTCGTACTAATGGCATTGTATATCAAGGTATAGATTCTCGTACTGAGGCTCGTGGCTGTTGTTACGGTCGTGTAAGTAGACGTTACAGTGCTATACTGAGGAGGTGGAGCTAGCAGCTGAGGGCCTGTACCTCCAAGTTGCGTCCCTCCCAACAGTTGTTGCAGTTGGTTCTGTTGCTGGAACAATTGGGTATTCAGATAAGGTTCAACGGTGGTGGACAGAGATGTCATAGTTTTCTCCGTGGTAGACACTGATTCGGAGAGGGTTCTTGTCCTCGTCCTTCGGCCATCATAGAAACTGACAACTTTTGTGCTGTAAATAGTGTCGGTATGAATATAAGTCGAGGTTTTGGTGATGGTAGAGTACAAAGTAGCCGCCTTGTTGAGTTGCTGTAAGCCGAGATAAACAGCTGCTAAGGGATTCTGTTGAAGAGCCGCTCCTAGAGACAAAAGTGAGTTGGACAAATCATTGGCGCTGCTTCTTGTTTGATCATAAGGCACAACAGCTTGTTCCCTTCCACTTCCGGACGCCTGAAGCAGACCATTGGGTACTGCTGTCTGAATTATCTGTTGCCTTGGAGATGGCTGAAGCTGTACTGCTCCGTCTAGCAGTCCAGCAACTTGATCAGGGGATTCATCAAACTCGGTATCGGAAACTTCGGTGTGTAGAACCGTCATGTCAGCTGCTGGTAAGGTTTTATAACCAGTGATGAGTTTGAGGATGAAAAAACTTTCCGTCACTGTGTGGTATGAAGTGGTGTCATTCTCCAATACAGGCACGACGGATGTCTTAAGCATGCGTTCTGTTGTGGTATAGGTTCTTGTAACAACCACGTGGGGTGGTACATCTTCATCTAGAGGGCTTATGGTAGCGAAAATGGCATTGTTATTGGCGGGTGAAATATCGTGGGCATCAATGAAGCCACCATCTGAAGCAAATCCGTGACGGGTCTTTGGAACACTCGTGGTGATGGTGAGAGTTCGGACCGATTTTCTTCGACCTACATGAAGAGTAACTTCGCTGGTGATGGTGGTTTTCTCGTAGACCACTTTTGCTGGATCGACAGCGGGATTATGCAAAGGATCATATTCTTCGAGTAATTCATCTTCGGGATCAAATGTATTTTCATGGGGTGTTACTAGGTCACTAGCATCGTCGTTTCGAACGGTCAGTTTCACTTTAAACCTATTCAATCGAACCTGCAGAAGAAAGAATGACACATGAGTTTGTAAGATTATTTAATTAGTAATATATGTCAATCAAAGCATCATCATCAAACTCGTTGAAATTCATAATAACACCAAAATCATTAATTTACTCAGATTGTTTCCTCGAAGTATTTTAAATTAAATAAATTAAACGACAAGAATATCAAATAAAACATATTATAAAATCTTTTTCAAAACTAGTGTTAGACCTTTATTTAAATGAGGTAATTCTAAAATAGCTCCCCTCCCGAAAGTTGTGTTTAAGGATGTATGCTAAAATCGTTCCTTTAGAAGCTCCAACAAATTAAAAATAAACTATAAACAACCAATCATTTTCTAATTTTATTTTACATTTATATTAGTAACTAAATTAATCTTCACACACAAGATTTTTTTTGCAAAAACTTTTATAGAATCAAAAAAAAACTTTTTTATGTGAGTAGAATCGATTTGCTAATAGAAATATTATGTATGCATAAATAAAAATCAAGATAGTTTTTTCATTTAAAGTTTGGTAGTCATTTGAATGACTATGTTTAAGGGGTGTCAGGACCCTTTAACCTTCGAAAAATGTGTCTAAAATGCCTTTTATTTAAACTTCTGTATTATGCATAACAATCAACTGAAATGGATGAAAATTTTTTTATGAGTTTAAAATGGTTTCATGTGTATAATTTAATAGTTAAATATAAAAATTTATTTTTTTAAAAAAAGTTATTTGCTGTATTTTGAAGACTTAATTTTTTTCTTCTGGAAATGAGAGTTTCACTTCAAATTAAACGTACAGTTCAAATATTATGCTAATACCATCAAAATAGTCTCAAATTAAACCTAATATTTGATTTCAGGTGCTGAACCTATTTCTTTTCCAAAATACTTTGTCAATATTTTTTAAAAAAGTTTAAAACTTGAAAATTGTAAATTTTTGAAGTTTTTGAAAATTAAAAAAAATTTTAAAAAAATATTTTCCATCAAATTACTTTAAATTTAGCTTTAGCATCTAGAGAATAGTAATTAGAAGATATGTACAAGTTTTCATCCATTTCTAATAATTAGTTTTTCATACGTCTTACGTGAAAATTGAAAAAAGCATGTTTTGAGAAAAATGACTTTAAAGTTAAAAATTTGAGTAATTTAATATTCAGAAATATATGAAATTAATGCTTTGGAAGATACAAATTTGATGCTTTGAAGCATGAAATTAATGCTTTGAAACACATGAATATGATATTTTTATTTGTATTTGATAATCCATGATTTGAAGGGTGTGAACTTGATATTTTGAAATGGGATTTTGATATTTGTTTTTTTTTTTAATGTTTTAAATGATTCAAATGCTGCTTATTTTTATGATAATTCTTATAGTGTACTTAGTGTTAATGATTATGAATTAATTTTGTTTTGTGTGAATATGTGAAAGCGTATAAGTACCTTTTTTTTTTTTTTTTTTTTTTTTTTTTTTTATAAAAAAAAGTGTATGGTAAGTAGCATTTAAAAAAAGTGTTGAGAAGTAGTATTTAAAAGTGTCTTGATATTTTTAGTATTTCAATATGTGGGATTTTGGTTTCATTTTAATCTAGAAGAGTTTATAATGATTAAGAATCGGATATGTGTGTCTTATGGCCACAATCATCATATATATTTTGGAATTGTCAGATAAATTATTGTGCGTCATTTTATTCCCTCCACCCCAATCTTTAATCTTGGGAAAAGGATGTAATATATATGACTCATAATGGCGAGGAAAAATTGTAGTAACTCCTCCTTTGTATAGGAGAGCGATTGCTAATGTATAGGGAAGGAGACGCAGCCTGTACTAGTTTGTGAGAAGTAAGGGTGAAAACAAGCTCTAAGACGAAAATAAAGTTATTATTATTGTTAACTTGGAGTTGTTCTTATGCCCATATGAACATTAATGAAATAGTTAGGAAGCAAGAAAGCAAAGCAGAGTTAGATAAAAACAAATTACAAATGGTATAAATTTTTTGTGGATCTCGTCTATGTTAAAATAAGGATATTAACAGAACTTCAAAACAATATCCCTACTTAATGAATTTGTGTTTAACTTCATTTTAAATGTAAAATTAAAAATGATTGTTAGAGTAATTACAATATTCTTTCATGGATGAAAAAAAAATCACAGTTTTCTCATCCTTGTTTTTCTGAATATGCAAGATCAGTGCTCTAATATATGGTATTCCTAGACTTTCCTCATTCTCTACTTCATTACATTACAGTGTTTCCTACTTTTTTTTTTATCATTATTTTTGGAGAACAGATTCAATAACACAATTCCTTATAGATTTTAACACATTTCCTAATGAACCAATTATTAAAGAAGGGGGGGGGGATGCATATGATATGAGACACACTCAGATTGAAAACTAAACGTTTTGTTAAAAATTTTCAATAAAATATTTTTATATCATTATGGATTTGGGGGTTTTACATTGAGTACATAGCAGTTGAATAAAATTAAATCTACTATACCAATTAAGCAACTTTTCTTAATTACGTTTCGGGGAATAGAACTACATCACAGAAATATTAAGTCGATATAGAACATAAACTAAAAATGTCTTCTAATGTTTTAATAATTTGCTATATTTTTGTTCAGTTATTCTACTTTGGATGTTTCAAATAAACATATAAGTATTGGGAGTAATCCAAAATTCACACCGAAGTTGACAAAGCAAAAGTATTTTACTACGGAATTAAGTCTTGTTATCTGTCCTCATATTATTACACGGAAAGCTTAGACTTTGCTGTCTTCTCTACAGATTATTATGGTCAGAAATCTAGCTAAACAGTCAAGAGGAGAATGCACCAGTCAGTAAAGAAAAATAGGTAGCAGTGATTTAACTGACAGACTTAGTTACATATTTGATCTCCATGTGTTGTAAAGTCACCAAATTTGGCGAGGAAACTAGACTCCCCTAGACAGAAGTAGAAGTCTCTAGAATAAAATTTAGAAGGCGAGCCACTGTGTGTAGAATGTACGTGCCTCAAGCGATGTTGTGAAGACGCATTTTGTAGTGCTGCTGTCGATTGTGTACTGTGAATTTTGTGCTGTAGTGGATTTATGTGTTTGCATTGTTTACTGTTAAAATGATGCTATTTTAATTAACAGAGAGTCTCAGAATAAAAATTTAGATTTTCTCTGAAAGAACAAGCTATTTAATTACGTGGACTTTTTCTGCACAGTGAAAAACTTTCTACTACGTACAATACGTAGAAGAAAATTCTAATGAACTCTTCTGTTTGAATATCCAATAGTTTTCGGTATATGGTAATAATAGCTTAAATTAATGAAATGAAATTTTTCACGGTAGATGTTGGTGCTAATTTGGCGCGCTCTTTCGAAACTGATTGTTAGGCTTTTTGCCATTTAGTTCAGTTGCTGAATAAAATTCGTAAAATGTTATAGGTTTGATTTGTCTCCTATATTGTTAAGGTTATTGGTACTTAATTTAGTATTCCGTTTGAAATTCAGATTAAGATTGTTAATAGCTAATAAGCTTTGTTCGCGTATCTAAATTAAGATAAGTTTTGTTGTTGTTTAAGATAATTTTTTTAAATTTTAAAACTCTTCACATTTTAATTGATACTTAATGTTTATAATTACATTTCACTAATTTTTATAATAATATGCTTAAAAGCCAGTTTCATAATCTGTTCTTCAAGAAATTCAGCAATTCAATCATATTTTTTTAAAAAAAAACCTCTCAAATTACACTAACAAATTGAAATGAGAAACAATGAATGTTTCTTAATTGAGCAACACATTGAATATCTGCAACAGTTGAGAACTGGTGGTGTTCGGATAACCAATCACACACTTACGGTAAAATTTGTACCGGTGTTATAGAAACATTATGAAACAAAGATGTAGGGATATTAAACACAAAATTGTATATTTTGTATCATACGTCTTCCAAACAGTACAGAGAATTGACTATCTAGTGTTACAAGCTCGAAAGGGCTACTGGATTAGGTCTACAGTTTATGAAAAGATTTGAATCTGTGCCTACGGGAACACTTTGGTTAACACTAGAACGATCGATGCTTTATACAACGTAGAACGACTGTTAATAGCAGTCATTTTCACCGCAATAAGAAATCGAGAGCAGTGTTTGATTTTTTAACGTAACATCAAAATAAAAAGTTGAAATAAGTTATTTTAGGCAATTTAAAGCATACGCAATATTTTGAAAAGTAAAATTTTGTATTGCATATTACAAAATTCCAGGGGTTTTAGAAAAAGAAAGAGCATTGTAATGTTATTGAGCCCTTATTACAGATGACTCAAATCTCTTTTCGCTCTCTTTAACTGCTTCGATCGTTCTATGGTGAACAATAATTTATACAATTGTAATACAATATCAGAATATTTTTTTATGTATTTATAGACCTCAAAAATTTAATAGTATCATGAAATTTCTGAAAGTTGACATAAACGCGTTTAGAATAATCGCTTCTCAGAGTAGATTTGCGGTCAAAATGACAGCTCTATTCTTTCTAGTGTTAACTTATGTATTTCAGTTGACCGGTACTCGGATAATCAATGTTCTATTCTACTTTATATACAAACAACAATCTTACACTTTCTAAAATAAAAATTAAAATCTTAATAAAATCCTAATAATTAAAAATTAAATCAGTCAGTTGCGGGAAAAACTGAATACAGCATCATCAAATTCTAAAACATTTCCCCCCCCCCCTCAATTGTAGCCATTGTAAATTTTTAGGAATGATTCAAACTTGATGGTTCTGTTCGAAAGAAGTCCTTTAACATTATTTCATAAATAAGAACTCCTTTAATCAATTTGACTAAAATCCAGTTTAATCCGGTTCGGTTCAATTAATCAATACTAGAAACGATATAACTCAATTTGTAAGAATTTTCATTGGATAAATTTCTTTATCATACCATTTTCTAAGAGTCTAATAAAATAATTTAATACTGAATTTAAAATTATTTGATCGGATTTCCAAGGTGACTTATATGTCCCTTTCAAGGATATGCTGCTCTGCCTGTAGCGATTAAATTCGTGAGAAATCTTACGAAATGGGCTTGTCCCAACTTACGTAACGTACTAATTACCCGAAAACGTTTATTTCACTTTGCTTTCACTTTTACTCTAACAATCCGTCTTTGTTGTTGTACAGCTCAATAAATTTATGCTGAACTGAAAATAAATCTACGTGAGAGGAAGTTACTAATGATACAAAATAAATAAATTTGTTGAAAAAACCTTCTTAATGTATTCGCGAATTGAAATTAATATTCTGCTTATATGCGATTAATTATAAATAATACTAGACACACTTTCCTCATTCAAGTTTGACATAAGAAGAAAGTACTAATCTCTTGCAGAAAAATTTCAGAAAATGGAGAACACTTTCATTAGTATTAATGAACATTGAATTATTTTGTATACATGCTAATTTTTTAACGGAGGAATTCAACTAAAAAGAATGTTTTGTAAGGAATTTAATAATATCTCGACTAAAAATAACACGACATTTCTGTCTGAAAACTTAAAAATTTTCAACTTCTTTCTTGTACTTCACATTGAAGCCAAAATCTGTTTATTTTATAACTGTTTATTGTAATGAGAAAAATACTGTTTTGATAGTATATACTGTTGGAATCATTTTGTTCGGATGATGTCATCACTTCCTGTTAAGACTTTATTACCTTTACTTCATTTTTATTTAATATATGTGAACCTTCATTTCACCGAATATGGAATGTTGCGGTTTGGATTTCTTTTTGCAAAGATTATTTTCTAGATCTCGTGGTCAGTGAAATTCGATATACATTCAACTATTTTGTATTGAGCGAATTTTAAGAGTTATAAAATTTTTTTCTTGTGTAAGAGATTATCAAAATTATTTTGAGAACAGGAATCTTGGATGAGGGTGTAGCAAGTAGAATCTACTATTCAAGAGATCAAGAAGAAACGGAATACCTGTAAAAAATAATTATCCATTACGGATTGGTCAATAAAAGAACAAATTTTACGCGTTCTTTTACTAAAAATTTTTTGGCAACTGATTTACATATTGTAAAAATAACATACCTGATCATAAATGTATTTTCTCGAATTCAACAATTGCTCTGTAAATTAATGCAAATGTTCGTCAAGTAAGCAATTCATATCGATGTTGGAATTTATACTGATACTGTAATTCGCGGTTTACTAACCATGGATCCCGACTACCGAGTGTTAACGGGCAAGACTGCATAATATTAATAAGTAAAAATCTACAATATGAAAGAAAAAGTTTTTGGTAAGGAGCAATATTTTTGGAGCCTAAATTTGCACATTTTAACTTCTGTAAAAGGAGTTTCATGTTTAATTTTTCATAACAAAATCCTCTCAAACTTACATATAAATTTTTCTGAATTTCATAAGATAGAGAGAAAAAAAAACAACAATTGTTGAAAATTAAGTTTACAATGTTAGATGTAAGAAGTTATAAAGTTTCTTCTAAAAATTGCGGAAAGAAAAATGTCTTTTTTTTTCTTTCGGAAATGAAGATTTTTTCTCTTTTTGTGAAAAAAAACCCCTTACCTCTTTAGAATTATAAGCTTTAAGGGACATTATTAATTGTATCTGGCAGATAAGGATGAAGTTTAATGTTTTACAATTGATTTCTATGTCCTTTCCATTCAAGTGTTTTTGTTAGAGGAATAAGCAACCCTAAACTCTAAAATCGAATGTTAAAACAGAATTAGCAACTATGCTCAAAGCGCAATTGATATTTATGTGATATACTTCATATATTTATTATTGGTTTTAGCAACATAGTGGAACTTTTTCGTTAAAGAATAATATACACAAGAACAAGATAAAAAGTTTTAGTAATTTTCTTAAAGATATTTCAAAACCTTTCATTGCACTGAAATGTGTTACAAGGAAATGGTATATTATTCTCCTAAATAATAGGTTTAATTTTGACCACACAGTCAAAAATATTTAGGAAACATATTTTTCAAATTGTGATCAAGCCACTTTAAAAAAGTTAAATGTTAGTTCTAAATAAATAAATTTAAGTTATAAAAATTACTTGAAGCATTAATTTTAAAAAAAATCAATCAATCAATATTTGTACTATGCATTTAAAATGATGTTTCAAACATGAATTTTTAAAAATGTTGAATTGTTCTATGTGTGAAGCAAATTTTAAAAACAGAAGATAATGGTTTTCAATATAGTCTCATATTTTTTCATACATTAATTATTTTTATAGCAAAATAAGGCGAACTATTTTCTGTTTAAATATACATTAAAAATACCTTTCGAAATCATCCCTTGCGGTAAAATTATAAGGACCTTGCAATTAAGTTGTAACAAAATAAAACTAAATAAAAACCAAACATCCCCAAACAAATAATAACAAAAATTGGTTGAAAATCAGGTTGCTCTATTTCTTTGCATTTTATTAAAAGCATAAATCTGTTTTGAGCTTTCCAATTAAAAGTCGTCTAGGTCTTGATTAATGTTAAAACTAATCTGTCGTCATATATGTAACACAACGTTAGAGACAGTTGGGAATAGTCATTCGGCATTGACCACACCTGTTTCAAAAAGGAACCTATTTTAACAACGCTCTCAAACCTGATGACCCTTTGAGTTACTCAACGGAGCTTGGAAAAATGATGAATATAAATAGAGTGCTTGGGGTCATGGCTATATGACTCATATGGCTTTTTTACCCCAAAAACTTTTATATTTCTGCTCCAAATGTTTCGTAGCCAATGATAAACAGTACGTTTTTTAGCCAATTAGCATTTTAAGCTATTTTTTTGAAAATTTTAATTTTTTTTTTGTCTAAATGCGTGACAGATTGTGATTGTTAGTTAACGTCACACTGAGAAACAAGATGGGGGGGGGGGGGCGGCGGGCGATGGACCTCGCACTTTTGAATCTCGGTCTCAAGTGACGAGGACAATACCTGAACTGGCACCCCCCTCTCCAAACTTCCACGTCATGCCAACGGGAGGATTGGGGACCTCGATCAGATCGTGCTCGGAGTGTCTTTGTGGGATCAGGGCTCGAGCACACGAATCGACAACGCCGGCCGCGATCATGGCCACTGGCTACCACGGCAAAGTGAGTTGATAGAGCTTTATGTTCTGTATATTAACTAGTAATTCTCAGCCTCTATGAAATGTCACTTTAGAGAGCCGCAAGATTCTTGAAGTAAACAGCGAGATTTTTGTTCTTTAAATTTAAAAATTAAAACAAAATGCTGAATTCAATGCCATATACTTTGCCTAAATCACCTTCCCCAGACATAAAAAAAGTAGAGTATGTTTCATGCTTAATGGGTTGAGTTTGAGTGTAAGAGTTTGTGAACATCTATAAGACAAACAAGAGTCTCGAATTTCCGGTTAAACGGAAATAGAACAGGGATATGGATTAGATAAATATTTGGAGAAAGGGTGCCCTTTTAATTTCTATATAGATGCAATTATCTCATGATATCTCAAAAAGACTCAAGTGTGTTATTTCAATTTTTCACATCTCATCTGTGCGAATTCTAATTTTCGGTTTTGACCAACTTAAAAATGATAAAAAGATCCAGATTTTTAAATATATGGATCACGAAATTAGAGCAGCATTATCATTTTAACTCCTAAACATAAAAGCAACTATCAAAAAAAAAAAAAAAAAAAAAAAAAAAACCCTCAAATTCTGAATCAAATGTAATTTATCATTGAATAAACATTTTGTTTACTTCACAATGGAATTTCATTTTATTTTCTTTGAAAATTATTATCGTGCTCTGTTTTTAGAAAATACATTTTAGGTACATCAATCGACAACAAATAAAATTCTTTAAAACTTATCTTACTGTAAGTTTGCTTCCAAATTTTTAAAATAATAAAAGTGTGACATTACAAAAAAAAAGGTTCAGTATCTCTGTATTAATCGAATTTTCTGATTGTTGAATTAAATAAACGAAATAACCATTTCTTTCCAATTGATGTTCATTATACTTTGTACGTATAAAAACACAGCAGTTTGTGAAATTCGCCTTTTTTTTCTTTGCTTTATTCAGCAAATTTCATTCTGCTCTATCGACGTTGCATCTTCCTACGAACTCATGTTCATTTACAGAAGTTGCTTTAGTGAATATATTAACTAGTGAAGTGAACTGTATTTTGTAATATACGAGGGTGGTTCAAAAAGTACCCGTGTTAGGAAACGAGATTAGGATAACTCTGTGTGGTATTGTCTCTAAAGATCGTTTTTCCTTTTCTCAAGAAGCCCATGAATAAGATGCCCTTCACATCCTAAAAAATTGTCGCCATAACTTTACCGGCCGTATTCGTCACCTTTGGAGCAAATTCACCGGAAGTAGTTACTTTAGTTTGATTCAGCAGCAAATAGCTGTCAAATAGAAACTAATCAATTAATGTGTGTCGAATTTATATTCGCATTCTTTAACGGATGGTAGCCTGCAATGCTAACAACAACTTGCCATAGGAAAATCATCTGTCGTCGCAAACAAGTACTTTTTTGGGTCCCCCCCCCCCCGTCCTTGTGTATAATGATAACAAAATAACAATTATTCGTTAACAGTGTTCTTAGACGAAGGGTGAAGAGACCATTTTAAAAAAGCTGCTTTAAATACATTAATGAAAATATCACCAGTCACTATTATAGGTGACATTAACTTGAAATGGATTATGTCACATATATGAATTTTGGAATACTTTCTAGACGGTGAATTAATTTTGAGGCAATTTTCATTTTTTTCATCAATTCTGAAAAATTGTTTTTTTTCTTCTATTTACTTCAAATCAATACAAACTATTTAGTTCAATTTCCCTTCTTTGGCGTGGTGTTGAAGTTTGGAGAAGAGAGTTTTTAGCCTAGGTGTCGTCCTCATTACTTGACCGAGGTTTAAAATTACGAGATCTTTTGTCAATAGCCCTCGTGTAGCTTCTCAGTAACAATCACAATCAATCAAATTTTCCCTCGTGTCAGTGACTAGTTCTGGAACTATTTAAGTTAATTAAAAATAAGAATAATCTTCATAAATTATCTCTATTTTTTATTTTGTGGAATAAACCGATTTTGTCAATGAGATCTCAAATAATAATATGAAAAATCATTAAATTAAGAATATTATATCTATGCCAAAGAGGTTCTTTTTAAAATACTAGCCAAGTAATGAAAATATAGAAGAAAGATGCAAAGAATTAGTTTAGAAGAATTGAGAATGAATATAAATTTAATTATGGCAATTCAGAGTCTATAATTATGTTTTAATTATTAGGGAGTGATTAACGAGTAAGACAAATTTAAAAATACCCCAAAAAAGCTTAAATTTACTATTTGTCCTTGAAAAATGAGATGCCAACTCCTCCCATTAAAATCAGTATTGAAATATGAAGGGATGGAAGATAGAATAATTAAATTAGTATATCATTGCCATTTTAGAAAGTTCTGTCATCCCAATTGTTTTGTAAAAGTGTGTCGGTATTTTTGAATGAAGTGTTCTCTATTTTCCTTAATTAGTACCTTTTATCCTGTGAATAGAATTAAAGAACCATAAAAATATGAATTATATATTTTTGTATAAAATACAAAAAAAAAAAAAAAAAAAAAAAAAACAGTCGAAGGAAAAGAAATATTATTATTGTCAATTTTTTCAGCCAGAGTTAATTAAAATACCGATCCTGATGATAAAGTCAAATTTAAGAAGTATTCCTTAGGTTTTAAAATGATTTATGCACAGTTGTGAGGTTCTCTCTTATTTTTTATATTTATTTTGTATGATTCTATTCTGTTCTATCGATTCTACAACAATGGTTCAAAAGGTACCTGTTTTTGACGACATAAGGCATTAATAAGGCAGGTTAATTAATTCATTGTCCGCTTCCATTTATTAAACGACGTTAAAAATTGGAGACTGATTCATGGATAGTTTTTGATTGCTGCGAGGACGAGTTGACGTCATCATTTTGGGACACCAGATATCTCAATATATACCAGAAACCAAACAATATTTTAAATCAACAGTTTTCTTTCGAAGTCTCTACTCCAAAAAGGCGAAGATGATCTCATCGCCCAGAAAAGTTATGGCGATGAAGTGAAGTGCATTATACTCATGGACTTCCTCAGAGAGAGGAAAAAAAAAGGAAAAATGATCAATGAACTAGTGAGTTACCTAATTCCCAATTTCTATCTCCCAAACCCATTTTCCATTCCAGGTATGAGTAATTTTAAACCGATTCTTTTTTTTCCTGGAGAGTCAATGACCCTTTCCTGTCAATATTTATGCAAGTATCGTAAGAAATAAAGTGAAAGACATTTTATAATATTATATACAAGCAAGAATATTACCCTCCAATTGACTTAATGAACATTTCTAAATCATTATTTGATTGAAGAGCCTTGATCTGTGAATAATGCAAATCGGTAATGCTATATAAATAGGGTAAAATGAGCTATTCGCGAATTTTACCTTAGCTAATGTCTGGGGTTACTTTTTGAATTTATAATTAAGTTTTCAGCTCCTTTTCAACCAAAATAGACGTGATTACAAAAATTAGATAAACACTAGAAATGGAGTGAATAGATGTAAGGAATTTATTTGAAAGCGACGATGAATTGAATATGAGTGGTTGCGGTAGAGAGTAGAAAGATAGTAAGATTATGAAGGCTTTGAATAGTGCGAGGGAGATATTTACAGTAGCAGTTAGTATCCGCTTGGAGGGACAATAAACTACAATAGTAGAGAGCATTCCTTTATTTTAGAGAAATAATACATAAGTCTATGAAATGTAATTAACGACATTTTTGATTTGTTTTTGAGTGACTATTTTAATTATTATATCTGTAGAATAAGAATAATAAGATACTGAGTTAGTGATTTTATACTTTCTGTTCATTGAACTATTTACTTGATGATTTAACTGTAAGTGACATTTGTGGAGCATACCATGACTATCAAAGCCGAAGCGTCACAAGGGCGACCAACTTTATCCACTTCTCCTTTAGGACACCCATTGGAGTCAGAAACTTTCAAACCATTAACAAATGATCTGCCACAGAAACATCTTCGATAAGACACAGCATCAAGTGAAGATGGTATTGGGAACAATCAGCTCTCAAAAGACTACCGTCAGCAGAAAATGAACCAAATCCGAAATGGCAGATCTCGCATTCTTTTTCCCTGAAGGAAAAAAGCTCCATCACCATAGTTATTTCCTTCAGATCTACCTACTAGAAGTCTCTATACCCTCCGCAGTCTAAATACAAGGAGCCATTCTAGTACCTTCAACAGCAATCATCCTGGATCACTTGCAAGGAGCCAACCGAGTACCTTCAACAGCATTCCAAATGTTTGAACACCGAATGTGATATTCTTTCAAAATGGAAAATAATGTTTTTGGTTAAAACTTAAGATTTGAAAAATCTCAGTCTTTTGAAACTGTTGTGTATGAATGATTATTAGAAAATGGTTTTATAATTAACTTTTTATGTGTATATGTAAAAATCTTATTTTTATTTCATATTGTACAAAAAATTGTTGAATATGTAAACATAAATGTATCTTTTATCTTTTCAATTATGCAGCGTAGTCAGGGAACACGATTAACTTTGAGGAGCAAATATAATTTTTTAGCGCAGCATCAACGATCGCATTTTTTTTGAATGACCAAATTGGGTATATAATTCATAAGTATCAATACACACAAACACACGCGCGCGCATATATATATATACACCTGTAATTTCTATCTATTTGTATGAGACTCACTAGCATAGCTTCTTAAATTTCAAGGTTTCTGACCTTAAAATTTAATCGACGAAATTAAGTATACAGCTGATAATCTCTAAGCAGCTTGATAAAAAAGTGCTGTCACGAAAGGAGAATTTTCAGAGAAAAAGGGATCATTTGACACCAGATACGAGACAAATATCACAAACTATAAAATACATAAAATAAAGTTTTACAGGCATTATTATATTCCTTGTAAATAATTGAAATACAGAGCTTGGGTTTTACCCCCAGGGGATTTTCTTCAACTTTTTTGCTCATATGAGATATAACTATATTCAAAATTGTAATATTATGTCTGTGGAGTATATAGGAATTGTCAAAAATTTAGGATAGGTTGAAAAGTTTGAAATAGTGCGGCTGAAGTAATTGAAAATAATGAAATTAAATAGATCAATGAGGTCATTAATGAAATTAGATTAATTATTAAATATCAAGTTAAGAGAGTTACATGTGCTTTTGAAACAATTTAGATCAAGTTTAGGGATTCAGATAAGTTAAATTAGATATTTTTTTTTATCTTATTTAGATTTACGAAATGTTAACGTTATTCTCGATGGATCATTTGGAACCAGCAATAAATCACGTTTCATTTACAGGAAGGGGTTGTAACGAATTTGCAAGAGTATTTTCCTTCAACTCTCTCCATGAACATTTCAAAAACATTGTTTGATTGACAAGCTTCGACATGTGAGCTATGTAAATTGGCATTACTATATAAACAGAAGTGTAATGAGTAGATTGAGATGGTGAGGAAGGTAGGTAGATATATTGGACAGGATAGAAGTTAGCAGACATGAGATTAGAGGAAACAGTAATGAGAAATGGGAGGGAGAGTTTTAATGGAGTGTGAAATATTAGATAATCGAGGATAGACGTATGCTTATGTGATAGAAGAAAGAGATTAGATGATTCGATGATATTTAGGAGTTATCATTTGTGAACGGACATGTAGTAAGATCCAACTTACAAGTTTAGTATTGACTCGGATCTGGTTAGGAAGTATCAGATAAGTAGGGAAAAGTGGGAAAAATAGGGTACCCCCTCTTTCTTTAACAGGTGTTACTATATGTTGGATTAAATATGAAAAAAGACCGATCGAGTATCCAGGGTAAACGGTCTTATCCTCTACCAATACCCTGTTTTAGGTATGTCCAGGTTGACCCCACCTCTCTCTCTCATTTTTTTCTTCTAAACTTAGAGAAATATGAAGGGAAAAAAAAGAAGAAAACCAAACAAAAAAGTGATCTACGAACGTTTTGACAACATTTTGCCTTCCTCCTTCAAAGCCAAATTACAAAATGAAGTTATCAAGTCTAAAAAATCATCACCTAAGGAAAGGAAACCCATCAGAAAAAAAGTAGAACTTATAAAGAGAAAGAAAACTTGGTTCTTAGAAAGTTTTTTCTCTTCCTTATATGAGTAAGAACTTATATAGAAAAGTAAAAATAAGGGATATTAGAAAGAAACAAAGGGGTAAAAGGGCGAGAAAAGGAAACATGCATTGCGATCAACTCATGACTGACACGTTAACTTCAGATCGATAATTATCTCGCTTCATTGCAAAGCTTGTGCCCACGATGCTGCAGCGGATAGGACTCCGATCGCGAAGACGAATTTATTTTCGAGTTTTGCAAGACTGACTCCACAAATTCGGATAATTGAACTTGATTTATTTATATACATTCTCAATTTTGTATCAATAAATTTAAAATTAACTGAAGGATTAAAATGAAAAAAAAAAAAAAAAAAACGAAATGTTCGGTATGTCTAGTGTACCTGATTTTACCCGTCCCTATTTCAAGAGGAAAGATGGAAATATTTGACTGCTAAATTACAGTACCCTTATTCCTTAAGCGATTTATAATAATAATCTTTAGTTTCCGATGATCGAAAAGTCTTGTGTCACATGCATTATAACATACATGTTGAATATTAGATATTCGAATAAAAACAGTTTGATTTCCTTCATTGTTTGACTGTATAATTATTGATTGAAATTTATTTACTAATGATGACACAATTAATCTGTCCTCACCTAATGTCAAAGAACCTGGGTCTTATTCAAAGGCATAAAATTGTTCAAATTTTCATATAAGTTTTTGTGACGTTGTAGCACATACATCATAAATAAGAATGATTCAGTATTCTTAAAATTTAGAAAATATTCCAAAAAATAAGCCCTTTTTCATATGAATATATAAAATTTAAAGGTCATTTAGCAGTACAGTGTAAGAGACGAAACATGGAGCATTTTACACACACACACACACACACACAAAAGAATTGATCTAGATAGGTATGGGATCATAAAATATTCTGTTCTTTAAAAGATAGAGAAGTCAGAAGGTATAAAATTAAAGTTCAAAAGCTATTCTTTTGGAAAAAGTGTTCCAATTTCGGACCCTATACTTTAACATTACTCGAACGATCGAAGGGAAACCGGTATGTTACAAACAGAGCTCTTGAAAGAAGTTGAGTTGAGATATTAATGTAGTAAGAGTTTCCTATTATGGTTAAAATATAATGTAATACCCCTGCATCTGAAGCGGATCTGACATGGATACCAAAATATTCGGACATTAGTTAATTTTCCACACGCCGATTCTTAACTGTAATTTACATTTGATTCCCACTTCTTCTGAGTTAATTTCTATTTTGTTCACCTTAAGCTGAGGATTAATTTTCAGATTATATACGACAATTCTCAACTCCTTTAAATTTGAATTTTTAATGAAGAAAAATTCGATTTCAATAAATTTTTTAATAAAACTTAATAGTTTAAAAAAAAACTCTTATTAGAGAGTTATAACGAGTATTAAAATGAAAGGAACAAACGGATGAAAAAAATGTACTTAACTTATAGAAATGTTCTTTAGGAAAAGAAACATTTTTCCTCAATAATCCTCCTTCAATGTTAATATGTAAAGTAATGATATACACACACACACACAAAATTTAAATATTTTCGAGCATGTATTTCCTGAACTCAAAATAAGTTACAAAGATTAAAATCTGTCTTCGCCTAGTATCAAAGAACCCGATCGAAATTTGGAACACATTTCAAGACACAAAATTTGCGACGTTGTAACATATACGCCCATTTACGTTGCAGTACTCTTATAATTTAGAAAAACCCATTAGTGTAAGAGACGAAACATGGAACACATTTTATTCCAAATGAAAGGGATTGATTCAGATAGAAATGAGTAATGAGTAATATTATAAAATACACCACTCTCAAAAAGATAGTTCTAAAATTAATGTTCGAGAGTTTGTTGTAGGAAATAGTCTTCCTATTTCGGGTTCTATTATTTAACATTAGGTGAAGTTAGACTTTAAAACAGAAATTGAAGCATGAGAGATGTAATCGAAATTGGAAAGTAATGAGTATGTGTATGATGTAAGTCCTTATATTTCGTCTATCGAATAAAGTCACCTCTCTTGTATTTTTCTACAAATATAAGATTAGAAAGATCATTTTAATATTATAATTAAATATTATATGGAGAAAATACCAGATTATAAACATCTATGAAAAAAGTTAGAAAGGATGGATATTGAAAGATTTTTTTGGAAAAATTATACAGGTAATCCGTTTGAAATGGATTTGTGAATAGATATAGCTGCTGGTTTTCTATATAAAGGTCAGAACCATTTCTGCCACAAAATCAAACCATAAGCGATAACTTTAGTAATATCAAACAGCTTGAATGTCAATTTTACCACAATAAAATATTATGACTTTTAGCATGGTAGAGTTTTTTGCCTTTCAAATAAGTTTTATTATGAAATTATATTGTATGTAATAATTTAATACATCCTCGGTACTAATAAAATTTTAGGAATAGTTTTAATTCTAAATTAAGTGGACAACTACTTGGTCTTCATTGAATGACATTAAAATTCGAAGCAAATAAATATTTTTGAAAACATACCTGAAAAGATTTGAAGTAAATTAAATGCAAAAAATTAAAAAGAACTAATCCACAAGCTTCTCGAAATTTACCAGTTAGAAAATTGCAATATATGTTAGTGATCTTTTTTTTATCCATTTCTATAAATGTCTCACATAATATTCTGAATATTTGATGTCAAAGAGGGAGAGTATTCCTAATAAGCAGAATTGCTTCACTTAATGAAAATAACACTTAAATAACTTAAATAAATTACAATCGTACTCTAAATGATGCATAAATGAAGCAAAATATTGAAAAAAGATCTAAACTCAAATTCTATTGTAATTATTCTCAGTTATGTACTTTTCATACAAAATATGCTTATAGTTAATATTATTTATAACATTTGTTTCATTATCTATGAAATGACTTGATTTCATTATAAATGTATATCTCCTATAATTATACATTGACACAAGAGTTGAGTTTAAATACAGATATTGAGAACAAATGTATGATTTAATGATTGTACATGTAAAAAGCTTCATAAGTTTTTTTTTTAAGAAATAAAAACTTAAATATAATTATTAATAACGAAATATGGATATAAGTTTCCGACATACCGTTACTAAAGAGTAAAGATAAGATATAAGAACAAAAATATTTGTTTCAAGTTCAATACTTGAAAACTTGTAATGAGAAATTATATATATATATATATATATATATATATATATATATATATATATATATATATAAAGTATTACTTTATTAAAAAAAACTTAATTACAAATCTTGAACAAAAGCATGACTCTTCTAAAAATGTACGGAAGTCTAATTTAATATGAAAGAAATACAAAACTAAATTAAACTTAAATTTTAATAATGGCTAAATCTAAATCCATTGTCAACATGCAGTGTCAATTATATTATGAAAAGAAGTAATATCCCCAATTGAACTCAACTGGTACTATCTCTCCTTTAACTTCGATTATTTTGAGATGAATTTTCAGCGTAAAATCTGTAAGCAACTCGTTTTACTTCCTATGTATTTGCCTAAATTTATTTTATGTATTATGGAAAATGAAAGAGTGATCATTGAATGATTAGTGTTGAGTACAGATTAAAACGAAAAGATTTATTTTTTTCATTTATATATGGCAACAATAGTTACAATTTCCATCTGATTAATTTATCGTTTGCTTTAATTTTGATATCCGAAAAGAGTATTATCGACAGCTTTAATAATTTTTTGATTACTTTAATATTTTATCATTTGCTTTAATTTAACATTAAAATACTATTTTGACTTTAGTCATATAATATTAATTTGATTACTTTTGTTGTAAAAAGTTGACATTATTTATGTACTTAAAGAGCTTGTATGTTTTGAGTGTTACAAAAAGATGGTGATGGAACATACAATAAAGAGAAATTTGTGTAAATAGTTAATTTGCTTTCGAAATTTTAAATTAATCTTTCAGCACAGAATTATTTTTTACGGGTGATGATATTATCAGATTTACAAGACTTTTTAGAATTCAACAAATAGAATTAAAGCAGAATAAAATCAAAAGGTGTAACAAAAATAAGAGCAAAACATAAAATGTAAGTTTATATGATTACAGTACATATAATTATTTGGATGTATTAATTTATCATACTTTTCTCCAAAATTTTTGAGGTATTAAATAAATAAGCAATTTTTCTCTTTAACAGATTAAATTAAAAATTCACCTGGATAGGATAGGATAATTAAAACATGTATCCCATAAAAATGTACTGGTTCAAATAGAATGATTAAAGCATTTGATAAGGCTGCTCTCTCACTTGAATTAAAGACATATATTATATTAAAGTATTAAAACACTTTCCTGTTTGTTTAAAGTGTTCAACATTTGGTTTATATTCTAAAAACATTAAGCCAAGACAACTTCAAATCAATAAAGGAAAGAGGGAATTGAATTTGTAAACTTTATAGGTATAATAGTTTTTTCTATGATTATTTTGCGTATCATAGTTTTCCAGCAGCGGAAAACATATATTTAGAAAAAAATTAAATTATGAACAATAAAAAATAAGTGTTTCAAATATTAACAATGTTGTGATATAGAAAATTTTTGTTCTATCCACCAATAAAGAAATGATATATTGGTTTGGTATAATTCGTTCTAAATGTTAAAGTCGCACTACATTAGAGAGAAGATATGTTCTTTATGCTGAAATGCCTGTGGTTTCCTAATTTAAGAGAGTAGCAGATTACAACACGCATCAGCAAATTTTTGCAAGTTCTGTAGAATCTGGAATTTATCCTTACCTTTGGTATATATATGATAAAAATGTTTGTATGAATGAGTATATATATATATATATATATATGATTACAAATATGTATCTGCTACAAGTCCATATGCATGGAATCCAAGTTTGTGTATCACGTTAAATTTTAATTCTCAATTAAGAACGCCACTTGTGATTTAAAATAAACCTTTTGATGATCATTTGTATAGTTAAGATTTGCGCTAAATATTGAACACAATGTTTCAAAATACAAATATATGTGCTTATGTGTTATAATTACAACTTCAAAGGCCAAAAAATCCTACAATTTTGCGATAAAATATTATTCGAATTCAGTTGCTTCATTTGATCGCATAACAAAAGAATTAATTCTTAATAATTTTGGGAAAATCTTAGAAAAGTTAGTACATAATTAATTTTAGGAGTTAAGTTCTAACTTTTTTAAATGGATAGTATTTTTTTATATAGTTATTGGGAATATTTGAATGCACAAAATATTAAATTGTGATAAAAATGTGCACAATACTATACAAGTAATTTTATAACAAGGCTCTTATAAAATATTCTAATTAATAAAGCAATTTTCTTCTCCATGGACTTTTTTTTATCAATGTAAAAAAATGTATTGCGTTGTTTCTTTGTATATGATGAGTATAATGTGAAGTTCTTTAACTTTCCAAATTTTTTTAGGAACAGTGTTCTGAACGAATAACATATTAATATGAAAATAATATGCAGTCAGTTAAGCAAATTGAGATTTAAATGAGATTTCAGAGATAAAATATAAAATACGTTAAAACTCTATCGGAAAGAATTATAAATTAAATAATTCTCTTCGAAAATAATAATTAAATAATGAATTAATGGTCCCATAACCAGTAATTGGTGATTTCTAGTGATGCAATTGGCCTCAATAAAATTTATATTTAACTTTTATAAATTGAATTTCGGCAATTAGAAATTAGTGATTTAGTTTGAAGGAATGAAAGAAATTGATTCAGAGATTTCTATTTTCTTACTCTGAACTTTTTTGTACAGTCAATAATATCAAACAAAATTAAAAAATATCAAAGCAGCTTAAATATTTATTTAAAAACTTTGTGTACCGTATTATTTTTCGATCTGAATGACAGAAAAAAAAAATAAAAGACTAAGCTACATTTGAATTCGTAAAATAAACGTCAGTGGATAGAATTTTGGCTTCTCTTGAATTAATTAAAGAATTCTTTCAATTATTGAGATGAAAACCGATAATTCTTTTTGTTTTAAACATATTTATAGCAGAAATTTAAACACTTAAAAAGTTATGAAATTTCATCATCATTCAATATTTTAGAAGCGAATCGCATTACATTCTTATCAGCCTAATTTTAAAAAGGTAGATTATTCTTTCCTCCTCCAATGAATAATTAATTTGCTTTATGTTTCAAATCCAATAATCAGAAACGAAGATGATAAATATAAAAAAGGAACGTTACAATTATTATGATAATATGGAAAACCGTATATTATTAAATGCTTACTATACAAACCATACGTAACTCATTATAAACTTTGAATGAATATATATATCAATTTCAAGTTATTCATTTAACTTATTAATTAACGTCTTAATGTTAGTAAATTAATGAAAAATTAAAGTTTCACAAGAGCTACAAATTTGTTGATTGGGATAATGGATACTAGCTTCAAAATTGTGAGACATTGTTAAAAGAAAAAAAGTCATATTTTTTCAAACTTAGTTATATCACCCTTACCGTAATAAATAAAGAATAGGAGATAATAAAAATCGACATGTATGCTAAAAAGTACGGAAATATTTAAGACAAATCATATGTGGGTAAAAAAGAACAATGTTATAGGTATCTTATGAAATAAATAAAGTTTATACAAAATAGAATAAAGTGAATCTATAAGTGATAGAAGATTCATAATCATAAAAGCTGCAGTGATCATTAATTTTTCTTTTTGCACTTGGAAAAAATTTTGCTCTGATATAATCAAAGATGCATAACACTCTCTTCATAAATAAAGAACCCGAGGTCTTCAGATTTCAAACGACGCTACTTTTAAGCTATTTTTAGATACTAAATACTATTGTAAATATTTAAACTGATTAATGTAATGATAAAATTCTACATAAACAGTTTTGAAATGTGTTGTAAATCCAGCATTGAGATATTAATAAATTTGTTCTAAAATGTAACATTGAACAAAATAATACCACAAAATTATAATATAGAAACCAAGTCTTAAACTTAATTACTCACAGTAGGAGTATTTCTTCTTGGTAGTACATATCGGAATCTAGGTGGTAATCTCCTAGTGTTCTGCGACTCCGGGACAGTGTTTTCGTCTTCAGGTGGGACATCAGTGGCCAGAGTGGGCCGGAACCTCCTAGACAGTCTGTACGATGACCTGGACAGAGTCTTCTCCAGAGATTGTGTGGGTCGGGTAGTCTGGCGGTTGTGAGGGATATTGTCAGGCAGCTTGAAGGATGATTGTAGTACGGTGTTGGCATTGAGAGGCTCGTCAGTCCTCCTGTCTGCTTCTCTGTTGGGCATAAGAATAATGGAGCGTAAGTCTACATGAGAGTGTTTTTTATATTGCATGAACATGTCATACGGTTGCATTTAATAGATTTAATGAAAATGTATTCAACTTAGTTAAAAAGGGAGCCTCATGCGGAAGTAATGTCCTGCTCCGCGCTCTTTGCTAAATGCATTTCATTAACAACTCTACATTACTGATACAACTATTACATCGGGTGCTATACTAAACAATATTTGAACTTTTGTTGATAGTGAAGAGCGAATCACTGACATATTTGTTATGATAGCTAACCGCAGAAATCTTTTCATATTTAGTTTATTTTAAAATTTAAAACAATCTTCTTGCAGTAATGTTGACGATGATGACTGTTAGTCTTTGAAAAGTTTTATATTTTAAATCCAGTATAATAATTCAATATTTATGAAAAGCGATACATAAAAACATAACGTATTACAGAAATTCTGTTCATTTATAATCAATCAAAATACTGGATGAAATATCAGGTAGGATTCATGGGGCCAATTGAACCCTTACTAATATTTCAGCCATTCAAAAACAAAATGTTTTAATTATATTGAATTGAAGCTTCACAACAGAAATTCTTTTCTGGGAATAAAATAAAGTGCTTTAATTCCTCTTTTGGCTATGGAGGGTAAATGGATAATAATTGTAACATTTAATCGTCTTACATTATATCCTCTAGCAGCATAAAGTTTTTATTGTTCTATTTTAACCATATACCTTTGCTGACAGTCAACGATATAAATTTATTAATCGTCTTCTATTTCTGGTAAGAATAAATAGAATGATTAAAATAAATAAATACTGTTGTTTATCTCCATTTAGTCACAGCAACTTAATATTTTGCGTTAAGCATTTTTTTTGTACATACTATCGGATTCCAAGAAAAAGATACTTTTGGAAAAAAAAAAAATCAAAAAATAAATGACTGGGATGGTTTCCAATCAATCTCATATTATATATAATTTCTGCTAGAATTAAATAAACTGTTTATGAACAAGTTATGTAATAATAAAATTCCCGAAAGGTGTTGTTTATAATCTAAGCAATCACGCCTTATTTTAAAGATTTTAAGAGCGGTGGTATCCGAGTGGTCATGGAGGTGCAGTTTTTTCGACGAGTCGAAGGTTCGAGTATTGACCATTAAAGAACCGTCGTGAGCGAGGCTTATAAACCTATCGAGGATCCACCTCCTCTCATTGGCGTGGTGTAGAAGTTTGGAGAGGGGGTGTCAATCAAGGGTCGTTCTCATTACTTGACAGAGAAACAAAATGACGAGGTCTGTGGCCAATAGCCATCGTGCTGTTTCTAGTGCCTCGTTATTAAAAGTATCATCCTCATCAGATTTTAAAAGGAGAGCGAAAGATTGAGTTGTGACTAAGCAACACTTCCAGTGAATAGCTGTTTAGTTTTAAGTTAATTTTCATAGAATGACCTTTCGGACAATCATTATTTGTTATTTTTAATTGAAAGATACCAAAATCGAATGATCTGTTTCAGTTTGATTCCCTAATAGAAAAGTAGAACTATTTCTGCAGAATTTGTCTCGAATTCGAGTAAATAAAAAAATGTGTTAAAATGCATTATCAACGAATATCCTAACATTTAATTTTCAGATGTGGTTAACAATACATTTCTCGCGCAATCTAGATCTGAATACGACCGAGTATAAACAAGTATATTAAAATGATTTGTACAAAAAACTTACATTATAAAATGTAATTAATTTTTAAAATAAGGAGTTAATGATTTTGTAAATCAACGAATTTATTTAATATATGATTTATACCGTTCAGATATTTTACAATTTATGGTTAAACATATATTAGTGTTAGTTGTTATGGAGGTAAGGGTGAACAATTATGAGAAAAAAAATTTTTGTTGCAGACGAAATAAAATAATCTTCGAGAGAAT
This sequence comes from Nephila pilipes, assembly GCA_019974015.1. Taxonomy (NCBI): domain Eukaryota; kingdom Metazoa; phylum Arthropoda; class Arachnida; order Araneae; family Nephilidae; genus Nephila; species Nephila pilipes. The sequence goes on from BMAW01103208.1 coordinate 879,860, forward strand.
TTTTTTTATTTATTTATTATGAATGTAAAATAAACTATACATTTAAGGTTCGTTATTTGTATGATATACATAAATGACAGATTTATTTGAGCAGCGTTCCTTATGGCTAAAGGGAACGAGCATTATACATAACACTGATTTTAATATGACACGTACGAGTATAAATCTAAGTGATTTTACCTCTGGGATAGATATTTCTATGATAATCTCAAATAATCTCTGTGGATTATTTTATGTTACAATATTTAAAGTAAGAATATAATTATTGGCACATGGATTAATTTTTAGTCGTGTAAAAATTCACGAGTGTCACGATTTCGTAACATTTCTTGTACAATGTCTGTGGGAGAATGAACTTTGATAGAGTCTAATTGAGGGCAAATATGATTCACAAGAATAAAAGTTAACCGAAAGTGCACCGAAGAAAAGGTCATTTGCGCATGCAAATATTGTCAGACATTTCATCGAACTATACTACATCTCGTTTACCTAATTTTGTCTTTCCAAATTAAATATTTTAACAATTTCAAAAATACAAAAGGTAACGATTATTTCGGATAAAAAGTAATGGTTTATGTTAACTATATGTAATTATATTATTGTTTTAATTATTATTTTACTAATTAACAATAATGTATCGCTATGTTGGGTGATGGTAAAGTACTATGTTATGCGAAAAGTTATATAATTAAATGTTAATTGTGTATAAATTTAAATAAAATCGATCAACCACACCCATTACAAACCGGTAAGGAACCTCATGACTCTTAAGGACAAGGGTATTTATATGCAATGGACGAAATGTCATAATAATTTAAGGCTCACTTTGATTTTATATGAAATTTATTAGTGCGGTCACGTCTCTTACGGGATACCATATGTTTACGTACCGGTATGTACAAGGTGATTCACATTATTCGTCAAAAGAATTTGGGAAAAAACATAAGTATCTAAAATCTCAAATGCAAAAGACATTTTAATTCTTCGCTGATTCTCTAATTAACTCTTGATATTTAAGAATATGTTTCCAAATCAGAATATCTAACTTTGTTTGATGTACGATACAAAAGTAAAATTTTTTTTAAATATATTTGTTTGGGAATAAGTGTGAGTTACTATTTAAATAACAAATCACTGAGCTTCTAGGTAATTGAAGGTTATTAACTAAAATTTGCCAAAAATAATTAAATGATTTTGTTCTTAATGTTAAATTAGGGGGTGATAATTATCTTCTTAAATATTAAATTCTTAAAGTAAAACATTGATTGTATTAAACTTAGAATGTTGCAAACAGGAATTAAAAGGTATAAATAGGGAAAGAAAGAGTTTTAAAATTTCGATTTATAAACTTTAAGACTAAATAACTTAAGAGAACTGGGAAAGTGCTATCTTCTCCCATGTTAAATTCACCAACTTTATGTACCTTTTTCTCAGAAATGGTTCAAGATAGGATTATGAAATTCTTATGGAAGTTAGAATAACATGTTTTATATACTCAAGCAAGCAATTTTCTTTTCAAGTAAAACATAAATTTTTTGTATTAATTATTTATTCATAATCACTCTTAAATTAGCATTTTTGGCACAATTTCATGGCATAAAATAAGTAATTCTCAAAAAATCATTAAACCCCTAAGTTAAGGTATATAATATGACATAATAATTTTGTTATTTAAAAAAACTGAATTCTTAAGTTTCATAAATATTGAGAAAAAGGAATATGAATCTGAAAAATCAATGTTTTAAGAAAGACGCATTTTAAGATTTCGTTTACGCTTTTATTGTTGATTACGAAGTTAAATTTAATAAAATCCTCCTTTGTATGAAGAATTATCATTTTCTTCAGCCTCATAATAATTTACAAGTTACCTTTTAGTAATTTTATTTTTTTCAGGCATTTTTTTAATATTTCGACTGTTTCAGCTTTCTGTCGATAATGCGTTCTTTGTCTAATTCTTCCATACTTTTCCCACAATGATGACCTGGATGAATTTCATTTCTGCATAAAGTATGGCTCTTTTTTATGCTTCATACATTAAAGCAAGAAACAGTATCAAAAACACCAAATTTTAATCTTGGTGGGGTCATACGTTTCGTCTTTTGCTTGGACACGTTGAAAACCACATCAGCTTTCAGATCCAATTGAACAGTTATTATTCATCACTGGATATTATTTCATTACTCGACAACAAATGAAAATGTTCGGCCAAAACAGCTTGCCGCATTTTTGAAGGGATGCAAATTTCCAAAATATTTGTAATTCTTATGCAAGGTCTATCCGCCCTTTAACTCGCATAGACATGCTCCCATTACAGTTTTTGCAAGTAGAAAATTTATCCAAAAAACACAATTCGAAACATGTAATCATATAATTTCATATCCAGAATCTGTATTTTTATCATATTCATTATACTGAAAGAAATAATAACTTAATATGGCACCTTTACAGTTCCTACATTATCATTCGATTCAAAAACAGTCTCAATATCACTGATGGTTAACATTTCAACACTTTTACTGTTTTAGAATATACTCTTGCTTCGTGGCATTCTAAATAAGGCAACTAACTCTTTAAAACCAGAAAAATACCATTTGCTAAAGCAAATACAGTACAATCTAATTGTGCAAGCCCAGATGCACGAAAAAATGTTTTAAAATATTTTATAGTTTTGTAGGATATGCAACAACAAAGGCTACATATCCAATGCATCTCAAGCAAAGAACAATACAAACAGTTAAAAACTGTAAAAACTGATTGTCATTAACTTTATTGTTGTCATTTCATCAATCGTAAGAAAATTAGAAAAATTAAATAGAGATAATAATATACGAAAAGCATAAAATGAGGTACCACCCACGAAAGAAGTTTGTTTACGTTAGTCAGGCTCTTTAAAAAGTGAACAATTTGTGAGGTGCTCTAATAAGGAAGGAAACATTCCAACACTTCTGTTTTTCTTATGAACAAGTGCGATACATCTTTAGAAAGATAAAAGTGTAAGCTATTTACTAAAAGAATTTTTGGTGGAATTTCACTTACCGAGTTCCCTTAATTTCATATGATATTATCAAATGATTTCGTGATAAAATAGTAACCTTTTTAGGAATGTATCGTATACTATTTAATTTTAAATAGCTATTTTAATATATATATATATATATATATATATATATATATATATATATATATATATATGTGTGTGGGGTGGAAGGGTGTTATATGATATTATGATGAATTCAGTAATTTTTTTGTAGCGGAGCTAGACTGTCAGCATTTTTGAAATACTTCCAATATTATTTATAACTGAGATATTTTACAATTGCCATCAAAATTGAAGCGGTGCAGTAAATTATTTTTCTGTTAAAATTCTTTTCATGTACTTATAAAAGTCATGCATGTTCATTGCTAGATTCGCATCAACTATGAATGAAAGTATGCATATTTTAACTCAGTTACAGTTAAATGAACTGAAACTTGCTTGTTTTAGTTCCGGTTAATTGAACTAAAGCTTGCATATTTTAACTTAGATACAGCTAAATAAGATAAACCTTCCTTATTTTTAGATAAAATATGCTAGATAAAATACGGTTCAGTTAAGTAATCTACAGTTTTCCTATTTTAACATAGTTAAAATATGCTAAGCTAAATAAGATAAATATGTCTCAGAATTTAAATCTTGCTTATTTTAACTTTATTAAATATGCTAAACTAAATGTATTTAAGTTAAATAAGGTATAACGCTTGCATGTTTTAAATTAGTTACGATTAAAGGGCTTTAGGCTCAATATATTTTCATGTTATTCCAATGGAAAATTTCAACTTTCGAAAAACATATGCTGAATTTCACATGATTAAATTTCACTTAATTTTTTTTCATGCTCGGTTAGATGAGTGGAAATTAATGTGATATTTTGCAAAGATGGTTGATGAGAAAAGCTTTGATTTGCCGATGTCACCATATAATATCTTAACATTTTCAGAACTTCTTTATTAATTACGTAACAGAACTAATTTAAATAACTTTTGATTCCATATGAAGTTGGAACATTTGGTAATGAATATTCTAATAGAAAAGAGAACCTGGTTAAGTTACCTAAGAAGTATCCTATTACATCCACCTTTTTTTCAGAAATAATTATTGGAAATGTTGGAAGAAAAATGATTAAATGACTTCCTAATAATTAGAATAATAAATTAGGAAATATTTTAAAGACTAAAAAGAAGAAAAGAATTATTAATACAAATATTTTTCTTAAAAGAACAGTGTGTTATTAATGTACTAAAAATTAAAGCAACATATATAAAAAAATCCGGAGATCAAAAACAATTTGTAAAATTGAGAGGCGTTGGAAGAAATTCTATAAGTAAAATCAAAAATTCTAATCTCATTCATAATCATATTTTAAAATTTAATGAAAATTAAGGATTCTCTTATTATATTCATGTGATTTAGTTTCCTTATTGTATCGTTTTCAACGCCTTACACTTTCTTATTGATCTCCAGATTTTTGAAAAATAAATTACTTTCTAATTTTCAGTACACTGATAAAAATATATTTTTGAAAATTATTAATTTTTTTATTAAGGGTATTTAGATCTCATCATTATCTACCGGGTTCATGTTTTTACAACGACGCGAGGCAGTTCTGTTAGTATTCTAATTATAATTTTCATTTATTTCTCTAACTGAATTTTCTAATCGGATTGAAGATTGCAGTATTTACCCGTCTTATTGATTTAATATTTGTTTATTCTGAATACGAACTTTTTATTCATAAATACAAACAACAACATAGGAAATACGTCTCAAGAAAATAATGACAATTTGGCTATAAACGAAAACAAATACAGGGGAGGAAAATTACATACATGTTCTGAAAAACTGAGCTTTAAATACACTAATTACAATTTTTAAAACACTTCCCTAAATAAATTTTAATTTTCTTATTGCAAGTTGCTTCGTAAGATGTATGCAAATAAGTTTATTAAATAATTATTTGTAACTCCGCGAACGATAGATGTCAGTTTTTAAAAAATTTCGAAGGTTTTGTATATAAACAATACATTATAAAAATCATTTTCAGAAGTTAACTAATTTTTTTTCTTGACACATTTATTTTGATATATATTTAAAAATAGTAGAGAAAGTCTTCAATGTAAATCATCAAATATTCTACTTCTTAGTGAAGATTATTGAATAATTCATAAGCCAATAGTTTAAAAGGGCAGTAATTCATTATTTTTTAAACACCAAACAAAGAAAATTAAAAATAAAAGCAACCATATAGCTCTGTAATTTTATTTAAAGGAATTTTGAGCTCAGCCCCGAAGATAAAAATTTAATTATACGATTCAAAATCATTTTAACTGTCTTAAACTAATTTATATGACAGTTAGAACTAATGTAAAAAAGGATATTTATATGTATTAATTAATTGCTCAATGCATTGCTCACCTGTGTATTTGGAAACACATTGAAAAATTCTAAAGTATTTTTGCATCTACCAAATGCCAACCATTTTGAATCCGTGAATGTAATGTGAGACCTATGAAATTTCTACTTATCTTCTTTCAAATGTAGTTCATCACATTTATTGTAATGAAATAAAATTCTACCGAAGGAATAAAAAAGAATCTAGATGTATATTTCTACCTTTTAATTTTATGCTTTGTTGAGTAATTTGCTAATGGATTTTCGGATCTTTCCCAAATGTTTAATAGTTTTTAAAATCGGAGGAAAAAAAAAGCGAATAGACAGACACCTTCCTAATTTTTTACTCTTTCCAAGTAAATTTATTGCATTCAGAAAATGAAATGCTTTAACATTAGAATGGTAAGCGAAAATTGTATAAGATTTGCAATATATTCACAAATTCAAAATGGCTGAAAGACGGGAATTTAAAAGGCCTCGATCAAAAAATGAATTGCTTATTAAATGGTGTTAGTAAAATTAACCTTAAAAAACTATTTACTTTCTCAGTTCTTGTATAGTTGCAAATACAGTTTCAAATTAATTGTGTGAAACAAGTTTCTTAAAAATTCATAAAATGATCAATATATCAATATTTTAAATTCATTTAAAAATATTTTTATGCCACAAAAGTAAGATTATCATGTCAAAATAAACACGAACAGTAATGTAGACACTAACTTTTTCTTACTAGGGTAGTTTTTTTTAAGTAAGCACCGTTTTTAAATATGGCAGCTGTAACGCTATAGCTGCCACTCTCCGAGAGTGCACTGAGTACCTATATGTGTTAGTAAATCACAGATGCCAGATCAGAAGCATTTGTCCGTATTTACACAGTTAAAATACCTCATACGACTGAAAATGTTGCATATTGTGAAATATACATTGTGATTCGCTTTCTGCATGCAAAAGGCTTGAGAACTGCTAAAATTCCCCAAAAGATTAATAAAGTGTGCGAAACGTGAGTAATCCTTAGAATGGTAATGAAATGGTGCGAAACGTGAGTAATCCTTAACGATCCTTAGAATGGAGGCATTCAACATCACCAAAAAGTGAAGCCCCTTCTGAAGAAACAATTTCGGCTTGCAAAAGCATGCGCACTGTGTTTTGGAATAAGCGGAGTGGGTGGGGGTGTTGGATGTGAATTTTTGCCATGGGGCGACACAATAACTTCTGTTACACCTTAACTAAACTGTGTCAAACACTGTTTAGAATCTGGTACACAAAAACTAACACAGTCATAAACACAGAATCTGGTACACAAAAAGAGGGGGGTGTGCAGGCTCATTAAATGAATTGTTTTGCGGCATGATAATGCACGTCTACATGTGTCTCGTTGAACCCGAGATATCATAGCCTCACACGGCTAAGAATAACATGATCTCCCTCATTATCGTCATAATCTGGATCCCAAGGGTTACAACTAGCTCTATCACTTGATGAAGCATTTAGGTGGTCAACGCCATGGCTGGGAATAACATGATCTCCCTCAGTATAGCTATAATTTGGCTCTCAGGAGCTACAACTTGTTCCATCACATGAAAAAGCATTTAGATGGTCAACGCCATGACGAGGATCACACAACAAAATTCTATGAGGATGGAATCCAGAAGTTCGTTGTACTATATAATAAATGCCTTAACAGTAGAATTTATTATGTTGAATAGTGGATATTATTATTAGGTACATTCTTTCTTATAAAAATAAAATAGTAGAACAAAAACTGTACTTGTTTCTGTTTTTAATATCAAAATGGTACTTACTTAAAAAAAACGCGCTGATACAAATAAGTTACTTATCAACAATCAATTGCAAACAGAAAGTTAAAACTCAAACACCAAATTATATAATTAACTTTCATAATTTATTTTTAAAGTTGAAAACGACATCATACAAAATATACGCTATCTGCGCAGGAATGTACAATGTATTTTTTCTTTGATCATTTTATTGGTATTAATTAATAAATTAGAGAACTTACGGTATCTTTAGTTATCAGTAAAATAATATAATTAACAAATTATATTTAAAATAATTAACAGTAAGACATTTAATAACTGATTATTTCTTAGAATATTAAAAAAACAGTAGAAATATATATATCTACACTCAATTATATTATAAATATTGAAATTATTACTAATGAATTACGAAATATAACATATTTGTATTACATTTATTAGGCAATTTTTCAATCTGATAAACACACAGGTGAAGAAAAATTATGTCTTGTTTGTTAAAAAAGATAAATTATATGCTTTTTAAGGATATTTTAATTATAATAAACATAAAATATAATAAAATTTTTTTGCTATTATAAAATGCATTACTATAATATAAAATTAAAAACAACAAGCAGATGAGGATTAATATGTGTGTGTGTGTATCAATATGTACAGAATTATTAAGTATTTCAAACGATGTTTCAAAATTTAGTAAAAATAGTACTGAAGGATAATCAAAATGACAATTATATTTCAGGATATGATATTAATTCTATTATTTTTAATTAGTAAAAATTGAGATAAGCTTCTCATCATATTAAATATTATAACATGAAAAAAATTTATTTAGTGTAACGATACAATTCATTTCAAATGCAGCTGAAATACACAAATACTTTAAACATAACAAAGGAAAGTTCTTCAAATTATTTTCAAAAATTTCCTTTTATATATCATTCTTTCTCTGTGTTTTAAGTGATATTTAACACAATTATTTATTTAGAATATAAGATTTCTGAAAATAAAACAACTTAAAAAAAATCAAAATTACCAATTTTCTTTTCTTATTAAATCACAAAAAAAAAAAAAAAAAAAAAAAAAAAAGAAATCAGTAGATAATTATTTTCTCCACAGTTACTCATCACACAAAATTTCAATACCATTGAACAGAATCTGGTACACATAATATATTAGTCAAATGTTGATTAAATATAAATATTGATTTATTAAAGTTCAGTGATCTTCCTGTTCATATAAGCATAGCTTTACACTATTTAGTGTTATTAGCGTGACTAGTGTTCTTCCTGGGTTAAAGCGGAAATTTAAAAAAATCGTGTTCTTTTTGTAATCTTCCGGGTGAAATTAGAAGGAAAGGAACATTAATTATGAATTGTTTACAATATCTTTTCCTGATGTGGTTAGTTTTATGTGATTGTTTTTATTAAACATTTATGAAACGGAAACATTCAGTGTCATGCAATGTATAAGTTCTTCGAAAATATTCTATTACAGTGTCACCAATTCGGGAATATCTCGGGAAAAACTTCTATTCTTATTAAGAAAAATATTTTTCGTAGTGACATGTGTTAAAGCAAAAAAATTATTCGAAACTTGATACATAAAAAAAAAAAAAAAAACGGTTTTAAAAAAAAAAAACAAATTAAACTTTTGAATTCAAATCACCCAACATTTTAGAAAAATATGAGCTTTTATAAATGCAGTGGAAGCAAACTAACATCTTAACGCAGTGGAACTACTACAAATATCTTATAAATATGATGCCAATTGGAATAAAAACCCATATAATATGGTTTAATAAATAATACATTTATAAAGAAATTGAACTTTAACAGCCGAGTATTAAAAGAATTTTTATAGCTTAAGTTAATGATTTAGATGTTTTTAAACTTCCAAAAAAATAAAAACATGAATAAGTACTTGTAATGAGAATAAAAAAAAAAATGTTTCCTAATCATTTTCGGACAGTCAGAAATTTGTATCTTACGAAGATTTTGCTTGTAAGACCACTGCTTTTATATGTATTGAAATAAAGACAACTGTATCAAAATTTGGGAATTTTTTAGTTTTGGGGCTTTTGTTTTCGTCAAAATGGCATCATTGACCACTTTTCAATTTTTTTTAAATCACAAAACAAATGTCTTTTTATTCATCAAAATAGATTGAAATTTCTGATATCACTATTTTGTTGTTCAATTTATAGGTAATAATGTAAAAAAAAATATTTAATTTCTCTTACGTTTCACTTTGTAGTTTTGGTTCTGAAGGTAACTTTGAATTTTGATTTGGTTCAAAGCTTAAGTTTTTTAAAAGATAATAAAGAATGTCTCATTAAATGTAATTTTCCCTCACTTCAGAGCAAATTCTATTTTATTTTTAATCTTGATACAAAATTGATACTATATCAACAACTTTAAGTCATGGTTAATACAGTACAGATTCGGTTGTGAATATTATATTGAAGTTAACGAAATTTCAAAATTTCCAGCCTCATAATTCTTATTAATTTACAAAGGGATCTTTAGCAATAAAGATTTCAGAAATACAAGCTTTATTTTTATTCTCGACGAATTAAAATATTGCTCATATTCAAAAACTAACTTCAAAGCGTAGGCTTTATTGAGAATACAAATGAATAAACTCTATTTTGAGGTAATCAAAAAAAAAAAAGTTTCACAAAATCCAACTTCATGTTATTATTTAAGAATTTGTATTAATTTAAATAGTAATTCTTGATATTTATGACATTATCCATATATTCCAGTTTTTTTTTTATATCATGATTACTGGAATAGTATTCAAGTAACTTGCATGAATGTTCCTTATATGTAATGCAAATTAATAGGTTTAATTGTTATATATATTATGAAGTTATTCAAAAGTCTACTTCTTGATAGTTATTTCTCTTATGCTCACTTATTTAAAATTTTATTTCTTAAAAAATGGGAGAAGGGAACAAACTTTTAAGCCCCCTTGTTGGCTAAACTTGTTCATTGCAAAACTTTGTATACAATATTTTTTAAAATAATGTTTGTGGTCAAGTTATTTTGGAAGTTTTTTCGGAGAAAAAGATTGTTTAGTTCCGGGAAATAAAATCAGCTCTTAAATGAACTACTATATGCTGAATATAAGACTTCGCTTTATTTTTCCTTACAAAACTTTTTGTTGATCAGTAAAATAAACTAAATTGAAAAAAAAAAAAATTATAACGCGTACATTTCCTTTCAACTATTTATTTATAATGTATGCTTATATATATCAAATAATTAATAATAGTAAAAATAATGTTATATGCTATAACTTTATTTATTATTTTTTTTATAAACTCTCTAGACATGTAATCTTTACATCAGAAAAATCTCCTTCGTCTTTTAAAGGATAGATTTATTATAATTTGAACCCTTAAATTTTAGTGAGTACAAAGTGTTTCTGATTTTTAATGGGTGTAAAAATATGCAATCCTCTGTTAAAATTGATTTCATTTATTACACAGCAAAATATTTGTTTCCAATTTAAAAATTCAAGATAGGCTCCCAAAAATTTTACCGATTATATTTTGTCTAATACCAAAAGTTTATGACAAAAATACTTGTAGAAAATGAGTTTCAGCTACTACTATAGATTTGATTATAAAACAATCGTAAGTTTTTGAAAATGAAACTCCAAATTATAATTCATTCCTGATTTTAAAGAACAATTTTTAAATATGTAAAATCAAATTACTCATAAATACATCTAATTAAAGAAATGAACATTCTGAATCTCTCTTGCAAATACCATTAATGTAAGAAATATTTTTATCCTTAATTAGTTTAATTCAAGTTCATACGAAAAATGTAGAATGGAGAGAAATATATCTACTTTTGAAAACTAAATTTAAATAACTTCAAATATTATCGTTCTTTCGAGTTCTTAGCTCAAGTTCAGGTATTTAAAACAAAATATGAATATACATAACTAGAGCTTAAAAACACAACGAACTAAAAGATGTTAACCGTAAAAAACATATTAAGGCATTAAGAAAACATAGAAATAGTTTCAGGTTTTGGTATGTTGTTTCAGATTGGTTGACGCGAATTACTACTATTGTCAAAGTTAATAGAATTTGAATTATTTCGACTTATTGATGTGAAACTAGGTAATAATAGTTAATGGGCAAATGTCTAACTAGTTAATAATAATCAATGTCAGTCTAGTTAATATTTAAAAATAAATGTCAAACTACTTGATAATAGTTAAATATCAACGCAAATTAGTTAATAACAGAGCCAAATGTTGGGCATAACATAATTTAAATTACGCTAAAACTGGTGCTTGTACTGTTCAATGTCCAAGCATTTCGAATAATTATTTTGATACATCACCATGACCTACCTGTCAGGGGTGGTAGATCTGTATTCTTTCGGTTCACTAGTTGGCTTCTGTCTACTGGAGGAGTGTTCAACGAGTATTTGGTTCGACTTGGAAGGCGTCGGCCGACTGCTGGTCACGGCCAGAGTGGCAGATTTTTGGAAGCTGGGCTTGGTGGGGCTCGGCTTGGGTGTGGACAGATCCTCAGACTTGGCTGCGAAGATGATCTGAGAAGTGCTCTGCAAGATCTGAGCATACTTGCCCTCGATGTAGGTGCCAATCACTTTGGTTTCGAAGACTGTCGTCGCTCCATCCTTGACGTGCGTGCCACCCAGTACTGTCACCAGACCCGTCGGGTACTGCGGAAGTTGCGGCGTGGCATCAGATTTGTGGAGATTCTGTTGAGGTTCTTCATTCTTCGGGGAATGGGGAGTGGTGCCCAGATCACTGTAACCTAGCTTCAGGTGCCTGGAATGGTAAATTTTAAAGCATGTCAAGGTTGAATTCAGAAAAGAATATAATAGTGCTTTGTATGTGTAGATTATAATGATGCAAACAAGTTTATTCTTAGAGATTAAAAAAAATTGTTTTGTCTCTAATGAGGTTTTTCATGCAAGCATTCATCACCATCAAAAGGTTCTGAGAATAAATAAACATTTTTATATTTTTTAGCTTAGTTATTGTACAGTAAAGGCATTAAGAATACAAATTAGTTCTATCTTCATCAGAGTTGTTATTCAAATTTTTAAATTTAAACCAACCTTGCTTCATTTTTGCATTTTGTATCTCAGAAAATTTTAACTCTTGCAGGTTAGTAACAGAAAGATAAATCTTTCGAAAAATAGATGAAAAATTCGCATTTCTTTTCGGAAACCAAATTAATCATAAGATTTCAAAATCCTATTGTTTGAAAATTTATGAAATATAAAATCAACAATAATGGGTAACCTCATTAAAAATAATACACAATCAGAGTTTTGAAAACAAACTAATTAATAAGAGATCATACATTGGATTTTATAGCAAATTAATAGATTATTTCATTCAAAACATAAAAAAAAAAAAATTAAAAAAAAGGATTTTATGACGTTTTGACAATTGATATGATTTAATGCTCTCCAAATGAAATTACCAAAAATATTTTTTAAAGATTAAGGTATAGATCAGTTATATAAATTGTGTCGGAGTTATGTAGGTCGAAACTTAAATAACTATGTTGAAGGACGTTATTTGATCTATTCTCTCATGCAACGTATTTTTTAAAAATTATTCTCTAATGTGAAGTTTTTGAATGATTATTCTTTAATGGGGAAGGAAAAAAATAACTTAAAAATGTCTGCTTAAAACAACTTGCATTGATGGAACAGCGAGATAAATGCAAGAAAACAGCAATTAAAACAATTTAAAATTAATATTAAAAAATTGAAATTGGTTTTGATAATATCATTTTTACATGTGCTAACGTTTTTTTGATAGAGTTCTTGAAAAAGTAGAATAATTCAAAATGAATATTAATTAACGTTAAATAAGCGTAATTCCGAGGCCCAATTTCCACAGAAGCAATTACTATCAGGGAAAAAATACCTTCTTCAAATTTCATTCCATTTTTATTCCAACAAGCAAAACATTCCATAATACAAATACGTTGTCAATGTTACCAACAAAAAGAATAAAAACAGACGATTGTGCCATATAAAACAATCATTAAATTAAATATTTAAATAAGATCAAACAATAAATGATTAATGTAGACAATAAGGCTCTGTTCGGACATTGAAATAAAAGCAGACGATAAAATTTTAAATCAAATATAACTTAACTATGTAAATATACCTAATGGAAACTGAATGTTATTATAATCATAATGTATTATAATGTCAATCTTCTGAACTTAATCTGTAACTTTTATTTTATGGTTACGCATTTTTGCTCATGTCATTTTTCTAAAAACTGTGATATGTTAGCTCATATTGAAAAGTGATATTTCAACACATTTGCTTTTGCTAGCAATACAGCAAAATACTCTGACCAAAAGCTTTATCTCTTCTGATGAGGTTGAAACGTTAGTTAAATAACTGCAAGAAGAAACATTTTGGGAGGGGATTCTTCAGTTTTCCAACCTCCCCATAGTCTATTGAAGAATGTGTATTTCTTTCACAATTCAACTATCCAAGCATCCTAACATCGACGACTGAATTCCAAACTTTAGATAGTATTGATGTTTTGTATTTTATCTCTAGCTAGTATTGCAAATTTAATAAAAATACATTTGACATTATTTTTTAACATAACAATTTTACAAACATTTCTCTCGGAAAAATTGGGTTTGTCGAGAATCCATGTAATCAAGTGGTCTTCGTGGGTGAAGCTAGCTGCCATTCATATGTAAAAACCACGTAATATACTGATATAAAAAGAAATTAATTTTATTTTTTGTTCTAGATGCTAGGAGCTAGCTCTTTTGGTGTTGTTTCCGACCGGCAGCTCTAGCTGCTACTCTCTATACTCTGCTGCAGGGCTGTCATTGTTTTTTTCATTGTTAAGTTTATCGTTGAAAATAAACACTATGAAAAGACCATCAAAACTGTTATTATTTCTTGCATCAAAATTGGCCATAAGTAATGAGAATAAATAGATAACTAAAAGTTATTTATCAATAATTTTCAGGGTTAGTTTACTGAAACCGGATATTTAAGTCATTGATGACAATATATATTTATAATTAACGCTTAGAAACATATGAGTCCACAAGAACAAAATTATTTGAGTCATAAAATTAATACAATTTTATTATAACACTTTTTTTTTGGATATAGAAGAAATCTAAGCTTATGATTGGGTATTTAGCTTTCCTTAATTCTTTTTTAATTAATAATTCTTTTCGGTGAATTTTTACACTTTATTTAAATTTCATAGTTTGAAAGGAATTTCACTTTTTGAATTTTTAATTTTTTTTACCTTGAAAATATTTTTGAAGGTACTATTAAAATTGAAAGCATCAACTCCAATTATTTTTGTTCTTATTATCTCTTAAACTTTCCGATGTATCAGTATTCCGATGTATCGAAATAAAAATAAAGGCACGGTGTTTCAAGCAAATATTGAAGTATTTTATTAAGCGTAAATTCCATGATTTGGAAACAAAATGTTTGCCTCAAATGGGTGTGAATACTTTTACTCGTAACTTTATTTTGATTCTATACATGATTGGTTCCTGAAATATACAAAGAAATCGAAATAGTATTTTGAAAACTCATTAATCAATTGTAAAATTTATTTATAAAATACAGAAATATTTTTTATTTAAATAATTCGTGTAAATAATGGAATTAAAGCTCGGGGAGTGATACAAATACATTCCATATAAATTAAAACAGGGGCATTTAAATTATACGGAAAATGATCGAAAAGCAAGAACGGAATGCTTATAAATAATACAAGAGGGAAAAAGAATCATAACTTCAAGACTTTTTCAAAATGGACTGATTTATTATTAACACCATACTAGGAAGCAACACGAGGATTATTGGTGACGGACATTGTCATTTTAAGCCATGGCCAAGTGACGAGGACAACACCCGAGCTGGAACCCCTCTCCAAAATTTCATGCCACGTCTTGAGGACTCTGAGCATCTACAAACGTGCAACAGCCTGGCAACACGACGAGTTCTTACAGGACTCGAGCCTGAGACTCGACTGGAACAAAGCCGATCGCAAGCTAGCGATCATGTCCACTAGGCTACCGTGAACATGGTCGTAAAGTAAATAGAAATAAAAACACAAGTTTCAAAACGATTCAAACTGAATTGCCCTATATGAACAAACTTCATCACAAGAAAAGTGATAAAGCGATCTGAAAACGTAATTCACGTCCTTCATATAAAAGTGTAATTATTTTCTTGCACTGCACTTAAAAGCTAAGAGATTGGGTGAGGTATTTGACAGTTGCAAACATTACTACATGGTTCCAACGATTGCTGAGTAGCACTTTCCTGACAGTTGTTGGATGTAAGTTTCAAGTTTGTAACATCGTTAAGCGTGTTCTGACAGTTTGATTGAGGGTATATTTTGTAACATCATGTTACAATTGTGATTACTTATAATTTCGAATGTCTGAAAATCTAACGAACCAGAAGAGAAGAGTGCAATAAAGTAGTTTCTTATGAAGGTAGCTATGAGGTAACTTACATATCTGAGATATCTGTTACCCTCGGAACTCTGAGAGAATTTTCCCTATCATGCTAAGCAAATTGTCGTTACTTATTTCTCCAGTGCAATGTCTGTTATCTAGAAATAGGAAAAATTGTTCTTTTAGGTGAATACTTCTCTCCTGCTGTTGTCTTTACTAAAAGATCTGTTGTTTAACCTGTGTTTTCGATAAATTGTTCTTTTGAAACTCATACATCATTAATGGAATAGACGGACACAAAACTTCCTTCATGTATTTCACTGGGGAAAATTTGTGTTATGTGTGTGTGATAATGACAATTTCTTCCTTCCAAAATAGTTTTAAGCTTTAAGGATTATTGTATTATTACTCAATGATGCATACCTTTTATTTAATAATTCCTTATTCCATGAAAAAAAGAGGAAAACACAATCATTGAAAGATAAATCAAGTGAAGAAGAAAACTCCACACTGTGTGAACAAATACATATTTATCGGGTAGTAGTTTTTGGTATTTATACCAAATTAATCAAATAAATTTGAAATTTCACTGTAGTTTTTTTTCATTCACTGCAATTTTTTACTTGGTGTCTTAGAACCCCTAAATACTAATAATCTATTTATGCGAGGAATAGAATTCTGTAAAATGGTAAACTCGTTTAACGATTTCTTCATTTTGATGCAAACCAAGAACGCTTGGTGATCCCATTTATTTCGTTTACATAACTTTTTCATCCATTAAAAAAATGTCTTAGCAATTTGTAAAGTACGGTTTTTAGAGCATTATTCGTATGGAAACTTGAAATAATACAATTTCTATTTCCCTCCTACGTTTGTCAACATAACAAAATGATTTATATACGTAAAAATTTTGCAACGGAGCTCTAAAATAGTTTTAGAGACCTACAATTACTTTGTTTCATAATGTAGAGAAGATAATATATACTCATATTTTAAATCTATGACCATATGAAATGTACTCTCGTTTTAATAGCATCATTTAGAATAATTTTATCCTATTATATCGATTCTGTTTTTTCCAGGGAACCACGTTTACTTCCTGAAGTTGGCTTACGCAAATAAGTTACGGAACTACGAAGTTAACTGCTTCTGATTTTACGTATAACGATCCTCTCAGTTCAAGTCGAAAGAGGAGTTCGAAGGAAATATAACTATGTCTTTCGCAGGAGATATAATTGTACTTCCTCTTATAATAGTAGCTAACTCTGATTTAAATTAGGATAGATCGAATATTGATATAGATTCAATCATTAACATACGTATCTATCCACTTTCAATCATTAATACATGCATCTAATTTGTTTATTTCAATTGACTTCTGTTAACTTATTGTTTGTTCTCCGAAGAAGACTTTTTATCCATCTCAAGATGAAGACTAAGTTCTCATTGTAATCAGATCTGGACACTTTTATGACTCAGAGTGTGTATTATGCAAGTGACAATAAGTAATGTTTTTATTATTCACTCTGATATAAAAGAAAATGGTGCTCAATGATGAAAAAGAACAGGGAAACTTATGTTTGGAATGGAACTTGGAACGCGTGTTTGCTTATTTCTTGTAATTAAGTTGCGTACAATCCTTAACGAGGTGTATTCATTTGAGTAAACAGCTCTGTCTAATTTGAAATGGTCCGTCAGACTCAACTCTGAGTTTGTAATATATATTTTTTAAAAGGAAAAAAAAAAACTACTTAGTTATCAGACTGTCCTTTTTGGGCCACGATGCAGTATACCCCAACGCTAAGCTCAGGGGTTTTCGCCAACCTAATATGTGAGCCGTTTAAGTCTAGCATAGTAAATGGTAAGCATGAAATTTGGCATCAAAAGCCTCATCATTGAAATAAAGAAAATAGAGCCAATCTGGAAGCAATTTTGTGTACTATATCAGCTCCTGTCTTAGAGTCTTGGATCTACTAAAGTTATTTAAACGTCACAAAAATGGAAATTTCACGATTTTATTATGAAAACCGTAGAAAGAGAGTTTGTAACCGTTATTAACAAATTGTTTAAAATAAAGCGTAGAGTGCACGCCAAATAGGGCAAATTTTTTATTCGAAAATTATTTTGGACCTGATTCAGTATACGCCCGGAATGATTCCATTTTGCATTTTTTGGCGATGAGACTTTTGATCCAAATTTTGAGCATGCTATTTGCCATGTTAAGCCTAAATGTCCCATGTATTATTTTGGAGGGGGAAATACACGAAGTATAGGGTCCCTATGCCGATATCGAAAGCAAGCAGATGACGAGCGGTCTCTTTGGAGTCTCCAGATACGTGTATAGCCATCAGAATATTGTACATAGAACCGGGACTCGTCCGAAAAGACGACATTGTGCTACTCCTGTATCCAGCTTTGTCGTTCTGGGCATCAGAGTCACCGTCTCTCTCCATGCTGTATTATCAAAGGAAGCCGAAGTAATGGTCGCTGTGCTAACAGTCCACGCTGCTGCAAACGTCGTCGCACCGTCGAGCAGATATTGGGCGCGCTGCAAACATGCCCATTTTCTGACTAATGGTCCGGGATGTGGTTGTACAGATTTTGTAGGGCCGACCATAAAATATGTCTCTCCTCTCCGGCATCAGTCATGGGAGGGCGTGGAGAACCAACATGTGGTTTAGAATGACCCTCAGCAACCCATTGATTCCATACACGCATGACTGGAAAAAAATTGAAATGATGATGATGAATAAGTGATTCAGTTTTCAAAATTCCTTTTGAAAAAAAGAAAAATTCTTAACAAAGATCGGACTCCTGAGAAGAATTGGATGATGAAAATCTCGAGCAACAAATTTTCGGCTCTTTCAGACAATCTTCATGCTACAGATGGAACTAAATGGCAAACTCTAGATCAGGGCTTCTTAAACTGTGGGTCGCGACCCCAAGTGGGGTCGCGTAGCAAAATTCTGCGGTCGCGAGAGATTTTAATGTCAAATATTTATATATACCATTTTATAACATCGCTAGAGTTGGCGGAATACAGTGGACTTGCAGCGTCTAGACACGCGCATGTGTTGAAGGTTTTGAGCCACCGCCAGCAGTAAACGATCGCTATTATTATACTGTGGCTATACATTGTGAGTGCGTTTGTCGGTATCATACAGGTTGAATAAACCGCTGACTTCCCACTCTGACCGCCACCTCTAAGTATCACACACAATCAAAGGGAGGAATGCGCGCGCGTACACACGGGCAACCGGCAACTAAACAATGATTCATGTATGGGGTCGTCAAGGTTTGTATGGGGTCGTCAAGAAACTCGCAATCATAATTGGGGTCGTGAATGACAAAAGTTTAAGAAGCCCTGCTCTAGATGAAAGAGTTATAATATATGGAAGACATGCCTCAGGAAGCATATTGAAAGAAAAAAAGGATATAAACCGTAAGATAAGAAAAATATTGGAGGAAATGCAGCTTCATTATAGTGTTTGGTGTTTTCCGAATCCATGTTGAAGCATATTAAAAAATGTACGATTGATGAAGCTCGCTGCCAATTAAAATTTGATTTATGGGTCATTTCCTTAAAAGAATTGGATGCCTTTATTTCGCTAGTTTATAGTTTACACAAGAGGAGTGGCGTGCAATTCTTCGTCAGAGTTGCAAAGCTTTTAGTCTTCCAGTGTTAAATGAAACGATGCAGCGTTAAGAAAGCTGATAATCCTCAAAATCAAGCAGAAACAGTTAAGTTTTGTAGTTCCATCAAAAATGGTGTAAATGTATTCGATCAAATGAGCCGACTGTATTCGATGCTATCGTCTTTTCAAAGATGGACTGTATTTAGTTTTTACAAAGCTGCAGATAAAAGAACTGTAAATTCCTAGATTTCAGTCAGAGCATGTTACTCTTTACAAATGTCTAAAGGATCCTTTATTTTGAATCTTGCTAAGAAACGAGATTGTCACACTGAGTGTCAAAGAAACAACTTGCGTGCTTTCCTATCGATTCTGAAACCACGAGTCACTAACTCGTCAATGCTCGTTCTGCAGAAATGAAATAAAGAAGTGATGTACTTTTATTTTAACCTTTATGATGATATTTGAATTAAACGTCAATCGTTTACTTTTCATTTCTCATTACGATTAAAATGACAGCTAACGGTCTTTCTAGATAGTGAAAAATCTCGGTCGTTCAAGTATTAAAGCGTAAGAATTAATGCGATATTTATTGACAAACCTTTAAAGTTGAAAGTCTTATCGGTGCTCAAGCGCTGTTGAGGCACATCAGCGTTACAGAATTTATGAAGCAATGCAGCGAATGTGTTTCGTAAATATCAATAAACCAAATATTGTCAGCTAGCAATTAACATTGTTTTCGCGTAATGTTAAAGAATAGAACTGAAAATTTGAGTACTCTTTTCGATAAAACAGTACTCAAACATTAATTTTGTATCCGGACTTAGCTCTCTTTTAGATGTGTTATAACATTACTCACTTCTATCTGAATCAGTTCCTTTTTTCTGGTGTAAAAAGAGTTCCATGTTTCGTCTCTCAATCTATAATGCGAAATGGCTTTTGAACTTCATATATTCACTTGAAAAATTCATTTTTTGAATGTACCTAAATCTTAAAATACTGCATCATAAACGGATGTATGTGTTACAGCTTCGTGAACTTATATGAAATTTGGAACAATTTTCTGCCTAGAATGTGTTCGAAGTTTCAATCAGGCTCTTTGATATTAGACGAAGACAGCCTTAAGCTTTATTAAGCCTTAAGCACTTTATTGCATTCAAATAGATCAAATAGTAAAAACTTGAGATTGAAAATCGAAATTCCATGGGATTAACATTAAGCTGAAGAAATCAAAATGGCCGGTAGACGGGAGCCTTTAGTGACACGTCTGGATCCTGTAATTAAGCAATTTTGGATTGTTGATGAACTCTATTCTTTAATAAATGGTCTCAACTATGCATTATTTACTACTCATTCAACAATCCATTATACAATAAATACTGCTATCTCATTGATAATGTAATGTAATGCCGCGCGAGCATTGACATTAAACAGATGTCCACTCAAGTTCTAAAATTTCTTTTTTGTCCAGTTCCTTTCATGCATTTTATGTCCACATAAATCATTCAAAGAAGCTATAACGTTGAAAACACGGCATCAAAGAATCAGTGGACTTCTCTGACGACACCAGTAACCGTAACTGGTTATATTTGAATCCACGAGGGTTTCATCCAATTGATAAATAATAATTTTCACAACTAGAAATCTTTCCCCGACCTGACAACACTCTCCAAGTATTCGTTGGCGAAAGAGTGTCTCCTAGGAATAATAATAATTTAATACTCGATGTTTGCCTGTATGCTTAGCGTAGTGAGTAATTTTCACAGCCAAACTATAGATCAGGCGAAACTATAGATAGCGAGTCACGTGTATCTTTCTCAGGTGAATAGTGCGGTGAATAGTGACTCTTATGCAAATATAATACATGTATGAAATCTGGTAAACTTAAATTACTCATTGTTTTTGAAAGTAATTAAATGATTTATTTTCTTTTTATAAAATTCTTAGTATACAGAAGTTAACCAATGTCGAAAAGTATTTATTTTATTTCATTTCTTATTAGCTAAGAAACTTAATAATGTTATTCTCAAATACATAAACAAACTAAAAATACTTCATTGATTGTATCAAATAATTTTTAAAGAAAATCTTTAAAAGTTGGATTTGATTGTTAATGTTGTACTTAACGAATGTCCATATTAGCAATTAACTTGCCAAAAGTTTGGTTAATGATTTGTTAAGATGGTTCGCATAAACGCTTTTAAATGCAAATCAGTTAAAACAAGCCGATGCTAATATTTAATAAATTTAAGTGTTGAATACAAACATTCACACAACAATATGAAGTACCAAAAACAAATATTAGTCTCAAAGCACTCTCTTCTATTTTAGGATATTTTTGTTCCAGAACCTATTTCCAAAATTCACAATTGAGCTACCGTTTTATGTTGAAAAAACTGTCTGGGTGAAAAATTCAGAAAATGGTCTCATTAAGGGAGAAAATAAAGTGTAATCAAGGGAAATATTACAATTTTCATCTAGCATCACTGAATAAACGGCTCTTTCAAATATTCCTTTCTGAAATGTTGCTTCAACGGCAATGTAGTTAGCCACATCTGCTATAGATAGAAATTGGATATCATTCGAGTTTGTTTCTGTGACAGATCCACAACAGTAGATGCATGCTAATGGTATTAAAGAATCTCTGCCTTACAGCCATTCTAACCGAATCACATTCGTCCCCGCACATAATATCATGATTAAATGAGGCATGGCAATCAGTAATATGAAACATCTTGTACGCTCTTCAGAGAATCTAACATTAGATTAATATATGGTAAGAAGTATGTAGTTTATGGTCCCGCGAGTAGTGTGTAAAGTGTATTTTTTGTATGTTATTCTTACCTCTTTTGCATGTTATTCTATGAAAAAATACGTTCAACACACACACACATATATACATGTTATATATTTCACACTTTGCTCATTCCCTTTGGTGAAGAATGGAATAATACTTGACCGTAATCTTCAACTTTGCTGGACCTACATACCTTCGAACACTTAAAGGTGCTTGTACATTTAAGAACCCATCTCTAACAATTCGTTAAAAGTATTTTCACAAAGAAATTCCAGCGATTTATGGGAAAGCAAGATCCAACTGCGAGCCACCAGAAACTAGTACACTTGCCTGGAGGTGAATGAATAGATAGAAAACTACAAACTACATACGACATCGTTCCAATCGAAATGCAAGTTCTGCATATGTTCATCTAAAAACCGACAGGTGATGGCTCTCCACAAACGTTTCGAGAACAGTGCGTTCGAGAAAGATGCGTATACATTTGCGATCCAAACCGTTCGCATACATTCTTGATCAATACTTCAGATGACCAATAATCCTGTCATTAGTAGAATCTAGATGATATAGAACTGTATCGCTAACCTAAAGAAACTCAGAAAGTATTAAATTAAGTGAGTTATACCTTATCAGAGTTGTTGACAATATCATCGGACCTTGTTTCAAAATTATATGGCATATTTGGCTATATTGCAGAAAACCTGTACAATATACCTTTGAGATGGGCAGAAATAGACAGACAGTAAGATGACCAATTAAACTATGTATTGCTGCCGATAAGTGTAACGTCTCTTTTGAGTTTATTGCTTTTCCATATTATATTATTTTACCTAACATAACATATATAAATCTAAAGTAAATTTAATTGTTATGGTAAAACACACATCTGATCAATTATCATTACTAAGTAATAGTTATTGTTATTATTGATTTATTAACGTCGCAAAAGAAGAAATCTGAGGACTATTGGCGAAGGACCTCATAATTTTCATTTATGATCCAGTGATGATGATAACACCTGAGCTGGCTGCTCACTCTCCACAACCACTGACCGTATAATTACAGAGAACCACGAGTATTATTTAAATAATTTGCTTTTAAGTTGAAATTATAATTTAAATCTTGGCTAACAATTTTTTTGTAATTTCCACGAACACTTTTTAAGTATTCTTTCATTGTATGCGCAACTGATTTATCCTTTTTCACGTGATATATTACGCGATTGGAAATATAGAACTTCAAACCTTATTTTATTTTTTACCTCTGCCTGAAATTCTGCCTGTCGTCTTCTGGCGTGTGAGCTTCGTTCTCTAGTTCCGTTCTAGTGTTCCTATCGTCGCCGGTATAAGTCAGGTGTTGAATTTCGTCGTTCCGAGGACTGATGGGGGTTCCAGGGGCTGCACTGGAAGCTGGGGAAGGAGTGGAAGATGCAGGGGTGGGATCCTGAGGGGCTCCGGAAGCAGGAGTGAAGACGATGACGGTGCCATCTACGGTCGTCCTGAAATTTAGAAAACCACGGACTGTGACGGTAGGCAGCGTAACATCTGCGTCGATTTCTTCAGCCGCTGTCAGTGCTTCTGCACGAGGAGCAGTGGGAATATATACAGGGGCGGCGCCATCTGCCAATAGAGGTACTGCTGCAAAAGAAATAAAAGAACGTGAGGAAATAGGCTCTATGATATTCAATTCATTTATATTACGGAATATTGAAATAATTATATAAAAAATATTCGAAATAATTTTAGTGTGATTTTATGCGGAATCTATAGAAATAGTTAAAGCAGAAACATAACTGATTACCAAAACACTTTTAATGATATTTATTACAAAAGGATTTTTTAAGTCAATTGAAAAATTTAATTTTAAATTGTTTCTCGAATTAAATAAAATGATTCTTGAATTAATATATTTAGAAATTATTTTTTAAAAACTTACGATTATGAGCTGTTGAATTCTGTGTAGATACGAACAGTAATAAGGTTTTAATTTTTTCTCATTAAGAATGACAACCACTTTTAAAACAATTGAAAACTGAACAAAACATAATTGAAAAATTAATTGCTAAATGACTGATATTTAATGTCTAAAGAAAGTGTATAAATCAAGCGAAATATTCTCCAAAATTTTAATTTCTAAAATCAGTGATAGATAAATAAGGAGAAACTTTTGAAAAAACGAATTTGAAATAGTACTTTTTATTATGATTTCAAATAACCATCATTTTGATTGAAAATTCGACCAATTTCTAACCTAGTTATTATATTAAATATTACGTCCATGAATTATCAAGCTTTCCAGATATCCGTTAATAATTTTACGTAAGACTCATTCTATTACGATATCGTATAATATCAAAGTATTGCTCCTAACTTTCATTTTTAAACACATACAACATTTCTGAATCAATAAAATGTACAAAATATTTATTCATATAAAATCAAACAGCTGGATACTTGAAAAGAAAAGAAATTTATTAACTTCTTAACAGCACCATAAAATCCCGTGACCGTGGGTAAAAAAAATCTGTCGTTTACTAATCAGCATTGCTATTCATTGAAACTAAAACTCAAAAATGCTTAACCACATTTCATTTCAATCTGTAACAAATTGTGTAGATTTACTTTTCCTAATTAAGAGATATTCAAGGCTTTAAAGTCGCCCAAACTTCCTCCGTAATTGTCTCACCCCTATTAATTAAAATTCAACGACAGACATTGTATCCAGTTCCTTGCTGACACTCCAGACAACTAAACAAAACAATATAAAGCCTACTTTAACTAAAAAGTTTTTTTTATGTGTGTTTGTTACCATTACATGCTATCGGCATCTGCTGATATTATAAAATACGCAAGTTTCAAGGTCGTTGTAGGGCCATAAGTCCTTGATAAGGTCTCGAATAAAATTTTGCATGAATTATCAGGTTTTCATTTCCGCCAAGAATAAAAAAAGGTGAACTATTACATGATAATGAGCGAATTGCAGTCAAAGCAGGGTAATTCGTTTCTACTCTGGGATAAATGTAATTAGATTGTTGTTACAGTTACAGGGTTTTTTGTTTTTATAAGAGCGGCTGAAACATACCGGTGTTGTTTACCTTCAACCAAAGCGTAGGCACCGATTGACACGTGGTAGAACAAGTTTCAGGGTCAGGTGTTTGAGATTTGTAGATGGAACGTAAATAATATAAGGAGATAACTTAAAATTTTATGAGATTGATTAAAATTTTGCTTTTTTAGTTAGAAGTCTTTAAGGGAAAAAAAATCATTTTATGATTTATGAACTGGAATAAAATATTACCACACTAGTCTCCAAAATTCAAGGTAGAACCAGTTTTCAACACTCCCCATTAAAAGAATGAAAATAAAGGTAAAAACATGGTTTATATGAATGATTATAAGTAACCTTAATAAAATCTTATGAAACAATTATGTCCACCTCTATTTTTCTTAATGCAAGGGACTCTTGGATAACAGTAGGAAAAAAATGCGAATAATCTGTTTTTGTAATTTGGGTGGAATTTTTTTTTATGCTTGTTGATCTTCGATTGTTGGTATTAAGATTTTGTCGACCATATTTAAGAGATATTCATAACGTCTGTTTTTCAGACATCTTAAATTCTAATTAAATAGTAAATAAGTTCAAAACTTCAATTGAGGATACGTGAGAGGAACACAGCACCGTTTATTAACTATCAAATAACATACAAGATCGCTCTCTTGCGAACCCTTTAGCTTGCCAAATCACTCACTCCGATTCAACTATTTCTTGTTTTCAGAAGATTCAACTCCTGTTACTCTAACTAGAAGTAGCTTCAAACTAATTTCACTACAATCTCTTAATTACGATGATTCAATCCAATTTACAAATATCTATGACAGCTTATAGTTATTCTCTGTCTCTCTTCCCTTTTCTTTCCATTCTATCTCTCTTATATATCTTCACCCTTAATTCAATTCACTACACTTCTTATTTTCATCTAATTTACGTAATCACGTTTTATTTGGGTTGGTAAGGAGTTGTTAACTTGTACAAATCAAATTACTGAAAAGTCCCCGAGTTTAATGTTGAGAAAATTTCGAATAGCCTCGACGTCAATCATGTGCTCTCTTCGTTACACTGGTAGACATTCAGATGAATGGAAATGGGATTATCATATCTTAATATGTCTCGTAGTGTGGACCAAAGACTTTCTCAAATTGGACAAGAAGAGGAGACGAGCACACTCGAATCATCATCAAAATGGTCATAACTCTTGGGCTTTTACACAAATTCAATTTAAATGATTATGCAATATGTAGAACATGTAACTGTATAAACGATTTGCGATATATTCTTTTGACCAGAGAAAATACTGCCCCACAGAAATCTCATCTAAAGTATACTTAAGATAGACCAACAGTGCAATAATATCTTCAAAAAGCTTTTGAATAATGTGGTGGTCACGGTAGATGGGACTATAGTAACCTAATGGGAATGGTCGTTAACTCGCGGCCGGCATTGTTTCCACTGAATCGCGGGTAGTTATTAAAAAAAGTATAATTTCTATGTTTATTGTTTAATATAATGGGTTTATTTAAACACAAATAAATAATAATAAATTCATAACAGAAATACATAAATTAACAGAAATACTGATAATGAGCTTCTCTAATGACGGTGTTTTCTGAAGTGACACAAATTATTTTGAATGATAATAATGAAAAATTACAAGTACCACATCATTGCCATCAAAATAGCTTCATATTTGACCTCAAAAACGTTTTAAGGTCAAGGAGTATATTTTTGAGGATTGAGGAGTATATTTTGAAAATAACTTTTAAAAAATTTCTTACATAAAAATGAGTACTTTATTTTAACCCATTGTTGCATAAAAAGGTAATTATATTTGACAGCTAGAGTGATATAGTATGCTATTCATTATTACCGGATATCTCAACATTGGTTTTTTCTCGTAATAATTTTCTGAATCGAATTTATCCAAAAATATTTGAACTCTTATAAATATTTTAATACATTTTTTCTAAAGATCTATACAAGTCAAAAGTAAAATGTTTCCAAATTTTACTAATTTTCTTCAAAAACAAAGTTTTGACTTCGCCTAATATTCAACACATCTTTTGAATACACCTTTTCTTACTCTTGAATTGAAGAACAAATTTTGTCCTTTGTTACAATTTTGAAACAGAAAGTATCCTCGTGACAGCCACGATAACGCTTGTTTAAGGTGCCTATCATATAGATTGAATATATTTTTATTGCATATTCCCAAGAATATGTACCAAATAATATACAGTTTAATTTCTCTGAAGTGAGGTAAATATTTTCGAAAACGTTTTAACAGTGTAACCCTTTCAGCGAAAATCTTTTTAGTTTACAATCAAGATCTTATGTACATTTTCTGCTATCGAACACTTAGTTTTCATTAAAATTCTTTATGAGTAATCAGTTTTCCACATACACATTACTTTCGTACTCATCATTTTCATTCATTTTTCGTACTCATCATTTCACTCTTCATTTTTCGTTCCTGTTAGTCAAACGAGGGAGTAACAATGATACAAAATCAAAAATTTTAATTAATAGTCTTTGGATTTTAAAATGTATACATGCTTCAGAGTTTTAGATTTTATCTAATATTTTTACTCAAATTCTAAAACTGCCTATTCATATTTTATTTTCCTCCAAATTTTCATATCTCCATTATTTTTATTAGAGAGAACCAGGAGATCATTGATTTCTTTAAATATTTTTTCTCTTTAATTTCCAGACGAGTAAGAATATTTTGATACATTTATACCGTATATATACATTTATACCGTATATATACATTTATATCATATATTTATAAAACATTTTTATAAATATAATGTTGTCAAAAATAATCTTTAATTCCTATATTAAATGCGAACAAAATACTGTAGTACCTCCCAACAAAGGAACACCCATCGGAAAAGAAATTTTGTCCCTTACTTAGAAGTATCCTTTAATAAGAGGTAAATACATACAATTCAAAGAGACCGGGACCAACAGAATTGTTCCTTAAGTAGAAGTATCCCTTACAAGAAGTACTACAGTTTATAAAATGTAAAAAAAATTTCTTTTTAAACGAGGAATATTATTTTTTACAATCAAAATTAACTTTTTTACAATGAAAGTTATTTATTTACTTTGTCTCTTACAACGAGAGTTAATTTTGTTTTGTTTTTAACAATGAACGTGGAATGTTTTTGTTTTAATAAGGAACTTGAAATATTTTGTTAGAAATTTATTTGAATTATCACAAAGCTTGCATTACAAGTTTTAAATCACGTATGAATTCTTCCACTATGCCAAAAAATATTTCAAAGAATTTCCGATAATTTTCTAAGTTATGCATAAATGAATTTAAAAACGTAATATCAAACCATATTTTTCAGTGCAAAAGATATTTATCTCTGTTAAATTTTAGAAAGTTTGTACTGTAAAAACGAGGGAAAAAATTTATAAGACCGGTAATAAATTAAGAATTTAGCATAATGAGATGACGTTATGAACGCACCCGCCCATGCAAGGATTAGAATGAAATGAAATGACATTTGAAGGTTAATCATAATGTTTTTTTATGCTTCGAAGTAATTGATAACTATTTAGGGAAATCTTTGACTAACGAAGTGAAAGAGAAAATTATATCGTTTCCAGATTGAACAGAAATGATAGGCGAGTCACTAAAAAAAAAAAAAAGACATAAAATTATTCTGTCCAACGCAAATAATTATGCATAAAAAATTGGAAGGTCACAAAAACATTTGTAACACCCATACACACACATTTAAGGGGATTTTACTCACAGTAGGATCACTTTAAGGGTACTCTGTTCGTATTGAGCGCGAGCATTGGAGCACCTAGCCCGAATTGGGCTTTTATCTCCTACCTGAGATTGAATCTGATAATATCCAATACCCAAGTTTAAAAATGGATGTTTGCAAGAAATTCAATAAATAAATGAATAATAAAATTAAAAACTTAAAAAATTAATAATCTATTGAGATTAACAGTTGCTTTAAATTAAAAAGTTGAGAAGAATATTGAGAATTTTAAAGTTTAAGTGAAGAATCGTGAGGCGAAAACTAGCGATGACAATAGGGATGGGTGAGGACAGGGTGAAGGCGCTTGTCCAATCAGGGAGCAGCTACTCAGGTCTTGATATCAAGAGTCTCGTGCTCTACCGTCTGACTCTGTCCTGATTTAAAAGCCTGCAGCGGTAGCCTAGTGGCCATGGTCGCGGACTCCCGGCTGGCGTTGCCTTCATTGAGTCGTAGGTTCGCACCCTGATGACTCTAAAGTCCCGAAGATTAGCGGTGATGTCGTATGTTAATTCTGGCTGTAGTCCCAATCCTCTCAGTTGGTGTGGGGTGGAAGTTTAGAGAGGAAGGTTCCAGCTTGGGTGTCGTCCTCATCACTTAAAAGAGGTTCAGATTACGAGGTCCAACTGAGAGGATTGCCAAATGCCCTCGTGGCTTCGCAGTGTAATTTAATAAACAATCATTCAATGACTTATAAGCAAAGAGAGTTGCAAGCAGTAGATTCAGGCAGCAAAAGAATATTGAATTATTTGCGATGTTATATACGGTGGTTCCCAACATTGAGAATACACCTAGTTTTATGTAAAAGTTTTTTCATTAATAGTTATGATAAATCCCTCCTTAAATGAGATATTTATCCAAAAAATAAACATAATATTAATAAAATAATTCACATTCTCTGACTAAATAACACCAACTGATGTCACAAAATTAGGTATACACTTTGTAGAAAATGACCACAACCTGATTAATTAGCTACCACTATTTTACTAATGTTTTTGAGTTTAATACTGACATTGGATTTAGATCCTAAAGTTTCTAGTAGAAATATTAATTTTTCATCTTCAAAATGGGTTCAAGAACGGAAACTGCAGTTCTAGTGAGAGAGCAGATCGCTAAAATGGCTGACAAAGGTAAATTTCTTAGGAAAAATTGCAAAAGTAGTTATGGATTGCTTGAATATTAATCAAAAAGTATAAAGAATTGGGACACGTTAAAAATATTCCCAGGAAGAGGACGAGAGGAGATCCTGGATGACAGAACAAGTAGGAGAGTCCTACGAAAAGTGACCGAAACTCCAGAAATGAGTACTCCGAAAATTGCCGCAATCACTTCTTTTACAATACAAAGACCTGTTTCTGCAGAAACAGTTGAAAGAAAAGCAGACTTTAAGATAGTGAGGCCAGGAGAAAACCTTTCATTTCTAAACGAAATTAGGAGAAAAGGCTTTCATTTGCTTAAAATTATATTTCAAGGTCTCCGGACTTCTGCATTAAGGTTATATTCAGTGATGAGAGAAAATTTAATGTTTTTGGAAGTGATGGGCGATGCTATGTTTGGCGGAAGCCTAACAGTGAGTTGCTTCCTAAAAACACCATTCCTACTGTCAAGTATGGAGGTGGCTCTGTAATCGTATGGGGCTTTATGTCAGCCAATGGTGAGGGAAGTTTAGTGTTTATTGATAGGATGATGGACAAAATTCAATATTTGAACATTCTGAAAAATAATTTTTAAGCAAAATGCTGAAAAGTTGGATTTTGGATCGAATTTCATTTTTCAATACGATAATGGTCCTAAGCATACAGCTAAAATTGTTCAATTGTGGCTGTAGTACAACTGTAGAACGTAGTTGCACACTCCACCACATTCAGCTGATCTCAACGTTACTGAAAATTTATGGTCCCAGTTGGGAAGAAGCACCATATCATGAGTAAATACCGTTTAAAAACTGTGGGTCTAAGAATGAAAAGAATGGGCTAAAATCACAAGTGAAACAACTCAAAATCTTGTTAAATCGACGCCACAGAGTTTGGAAACCGTCATTAATTCAAAGAGATGCGCAAAAAAATTATTATTTTGTCTTTTTATGGTTTCATTTAAAAGTTATTCGAGATGTATTCTCAATTTTGTGACTTAATATGTTGTAGTTTCTGCTTAAAAATTATGTAATTAATTTATAAAACGGGTTTCACACACACGCACACATTTGTTTCCTGGACAAGTACATTTCTTAAAATGTATTTAATCACTTAGATATATATTAATTTCATATAAATATTTAGTATTACTTTTTTATGTTTTTAATGTCGGAAAAGGAAGGAGTACACTCAATTTTGGAGCCATTGTAGCTGAAGAATAAATACAACGAAATTCTTTGCAATCCTAACGCGATACGATGAAGAAGGCGGCATCTAAAGTGTGATGTTAGTGTTTTTAGAATCATATGATTTCCGAAATTATCTATTTTTAAATATACTACACCAGATAATCGATTTAGCCAGATTAAAATACAGTTTTCTCAAAATGTTCTGTGACTTTTTTTTTTAATTTTAAGTCATTAGCATGATATTTGACATAATAAACACGTTTCGAAAACAAGTTGAGGAAAACAGTTTCATTAGAAGTAGTATGGAAAGCTACTTGAAATATTTTGAGATTTCATTATTTTAATTTTACTTCGAGGTCATAATGCACACAAGTTTTAATAACTATCTTTTATTTTAAAAATAGGCAACTAATAAAGAATTAAAATAAGAAACTGAATATAAAATGAATGTTTATCATTGAATCAGTTGGTTATGATATCAAACGTAATGTTTAAAAGAAAAAAAAATGTTTCAAATTCTGTTAAAATATATCAAGCTCTTTTGAATAGTTATTTATATAAGTTTATACTGAACACAACAGACTTGAAATTGAAAAAATAAGTGCTTAAATAGAATAACGTTAAAAAATAAACTGTATTATTGAATTCTTAAATGTTGCTTAACGCCCCAATCTATTGTCCATTCTGATTTCGTAAGCGTAATGTTAATGTTATGAAATTTCTGCAAAACGTCATAAAATCTGTACTATTTTATCTGTTTGAATGCAAAAGAGTGCATCCGGAAGAATAAAAAATAACGAAGGTTTCTGCGGAATTACAATTTTCTTCTTATATAAAAACAAATATTTTTGCCTCTATTTTAATGTTTTGTTTTAAGTGTTATAAAAATATTCTAAAATATTTTCAAATCAGGGAGGAAATGTAATTGCGTAGAAATTTTCATTATCTGGTGTTCTTTTGAAAGCATTTTTTTACATTGAAATAGATAAAATAGTATAGATTTGAGGTCGGCAATAGAAATTCCATAAGAATAACGTTATGTCCACGAAATCAAAATGGACGGTTGAGAGGAACCTTAAGTTATAAAAAAAATTAAATTTTAATTAGATATGATCTTAATAATAAGTTTATTATTCGAAGTACATGAATTAAGAATAATTTGAACAGGCCTTTAATTTAAATCAAACACAAATGTTGGCAGTGAAACTGTGAATGGTTAAAACCAATTTATGCAGAGATTCGATCGACTCCTCTTTTGAGGAACGAACTTACTGTTTAATTCTAATCATATTTGATGGATTACTGTATAAAAAACATTTTAGTTTTAAGTTACAATCAAAGTTCCTTCAAAATATCTTCACTGCGTCTTTAGAAAATATTTTTACTCTTAACGCACAAAAACACATCATGAGAAAAATATTCTCCTTCCCAAACGATTTCAAAACATTTCGTGACTCGTGCTTCAAGGCGTAGGTGTATATGTTCCATTGTTGTGTACCCTGCACTTATTTCACAGCTTTAATCTGGGAAAGCGAGTTAAAATTTTTCAAAACAATGAATTCAGAACAACTTCTCATGCTGACTGATTTCGAAAGAATTGTCACAGTCGAGCGAAACCGCTTCGGTGGAACCTTAATCCACTAATTATGCTTCTGAAATTCTTGAGATACAAAGTATCTAGTTCCATTTGATTGTCTGAGATATCCGAAAAACACAACCTAATGCTGATTATTTGACACAGACACCACGTTGCAAGAGACCGTTTTTGAGATGGAATACAAAGAAATAAGAAATTTCTTCCTTAATTTTACTGAGTTGAAAAACTGCTAAAGTGACTGAATTGTAAAAGAACATACAATTCTTAAGTAATGTTAACTTTTACTACAAGCCACCGTATATTGACAATTTTGATTGCCTGAACGTAATGTTAATCCTATGTAATTTCTACTATCGAGCTCAAATCATTACTATTTTATATATTGAATACAATAAAGTGCATCCAGCAGAGCAAAAAATAGTGAAGATTTTTGAGAAATTACTTTCCCCCTCCGATTTCTAAAAATATTTTAGAATATTTTTTAAAGTTCAGAAAACTCACAAACGAATAATTAAAATTGGGATGAAAATATTTTTATAAGAATTTGAGGAAAAATGCAATTTCGAAGAAACCTTTATCAATTCTTGCCCTTCCGGTCACACTTTTTCGCGTTCAAATAGATAAAATAATATAAATTTGATAGATGTAATAGGAAGTCCATATTATTAACATTACGTTCACCAAATCAAAATGGCTAGTAGGGAAGTCTTAATGACGATATTTAAGAGTGTTTGAAACTTTGCCGTGACTATACTCACGTTTTGAATAATCTCAGCTAAATTATCAGTCCCAGTGGTCTGTTTGGTAGAGTAACCAGCTCGTAACAATGTGCAATAGTTATGGACCTAATTATTTTCTATACAAACATCGTCAGAGGCTGGCAGATATAAAATTCATAGCAACTAAAAGAATTCACGTTAGCTTGATATGGATTGTGTAGTGCCAATTCAGATGTCGATTCCATTATGTGGCAATAGTTCAAAATTAGAAGGGATATTGTTTACTTTAATCAAATTTTTCAGTCAGGTAGAAATAGGTAGTCGGAAACGGTCAACAAACAAATTCGCAAAGCATAAAAATATTATCATTTGTAATATATATATATATATATATATATATATATATATATATATATATATAATTATTAATGTAACTTTTTTAATGTAATTATTAATGTTATTTAGTGAATTTTTAACTATACAAAATCACACATATCAAAATAATGATTAAAACCTCTGAAACCAAGTGTGAAAAATTTATTATAACAAAAAACCTAAAGTTATTATAGAATTAAATGAAAAATGCTGTAAATTATCAAATTATCAATACAAAATTAAAAAAAAATTGTTCTAAATTAAAAATATACAAAATATTATAATGATAAAAATGCCAAAATACAAATT
Source organism: Nephila pilipes (assembly GCA_019974015.1). NCBI lineage: Eukaryota > Metazoa > Arthropoda > Arachnida > Araneae > Nephilidae > Nephila > Nephila pilipes. The sequence goes on from BMAW01103208.1 coordinate 914,145, forward strand.
ATACTCAATAGTTTTAATATAAACTTTAAAAAAATCATTAATTAAAGAGTTCAATAGTTAAATGCAAAATTACCTAAAAGATAGCATATCTCTAGTGAAAAGGAAAGAAACAATGGAAAACAACAACATTCACAAAATACAGAGTGTTTTCACAACAAACAAAACAACCAAATGTTTAAAGATTACTTAAGACATTTTAAAATGCCCAGGAAAATAGAGTTTTATCAATAAGTATCCTAGGCATTTCCACGCCCTGTGTGTGTGTGTGTGTGTGCACTCACACGTCATAAACAAGACTATAATGTTATTTTTGATTTCCATTGAAATTTTTTTTGTTACAGTAGAATTTACGCTTTTCTTGTTAATTGATGATTACCTTAAATAATAATAGTAAATGTTATTCACAGGATTAAAAAAAAAAAAAATTGCTGGAATTTGAGCTTAATAATAACTGGTAAATTATCTAAATAACTGCTACACTAAATTTTTCTCTATCAGAGAGAATATATATCATCTTATATAATATAATGCTTCCAAAGTAAGAATTTACATGAATTAATATTAGAAAGTTAGTAACCACTGAAAAATGAGATCAAAATAAATGAATAAAGGAAAATGAAGACATATTGCTTAATTGTACGTTGCGAAGTTAAAAATCACAAGCATTAAATAAGATAAATATTCTGCAGATTATTCTCTATAATATAATTCATAAGTATATATCAGCATTAGTTTTTTCTCTAAATAATGATAAGTTTCATTTTAACTCTTAGATTTATCTTATAAAATAATATTATTATCAATTATTGTTCTTTTTCAAATCTTTCAATATTCAAAATGTAAACAAGTAGTAACACATTCGTTAGAATGTTTATTTTATCACTGCTCTTTCAAGATAACTCATATATATTCACATTACAAATTTATTTTAAGAGCTTTCTTATTGATGCGCTTTCATTTGATTAAATTACAACAATAGCAAAGGTCATCAGACACACAGTAGTCAAACTCAGAGCTGAAAAGATCAACAATCTGCATTAAAAATATCACACTCATGTCAATTTGATTTCTTGCGAAAGAAGCGAAGTTAAAAGAGAAGACCTCTGTCATGAGTGATTTTATAAATGTGGGAAAACGGTAATATTACAAGTGATAGATAAATTGTACTTTTCCACCTAGGCAAACCTATTACTAAACTAGATACAATACTTGTGACGTACCCCATGACGTCACTTGCTGCGCAGCTGCGCAGTGGGCCAAGGACAGGGCTAGTGGTGGTTTCCGGTTAAGTAAGAACGGGTAAAAGAATGAGAATGAAATGAAGAAGGGTCATGATGAAAAAAAAATTATGTGAAAACCGTTCAGAAAAATATTGACCTCAAAAATCTTCCTATCTTGATTGCATATAGAAACGAGAGAAAATCTGAATTGTTCTTGGCTTCGATATTTTCGAACATTTTGTATTGTATTGTTTTTCAAAAAACAACCGCGAAAATAAACAAATAAATTCATTTTTTCATCTGCCTAATCGTGAAATTCAAACCACACTGTGGGCTTTATTCATTTTCATTCATTCGTCGTTGTATTGCATGGATCTCAACTAAATTTGTGAACGATTTTGAAAAATAATTTCTTCCTTTAAAAACATCTAAATATGAATGCGTCGAATTCAGTTTTGTCAAGCTGATCACCTAACAAGTATTTTTTTTTTAAAAAAAATTAATACGTAGTAGAAGAACCAATACGTAGATATCATCAATAAAAATATAAAATAAAGTAATTCGTATGTATCGAAATCACATCCTAAAGTGATCTTTGTTAAGTGCTGAAAAACAAAAACAGCAAAACCAAGGCCTCTTAAAATTTTTAAATTTTGGTTTTCAAATGATATCAGATTCGGTAACAGAAATCCTTTGATATTTATCAAAACGTTGTTTTGTCTTCAATTACTATTTTTTTTAAAAGAAAAGTTCTAGCGTGAAAATAATCATGCTTTATATTATTAAAGGGTATCAACGCATTAGTATCCCTTTCTCAACCTCATTCAAAATAACAAAAGTATTGCAATAGTTAATTTAAAGATATAGCTTGTATTTGACACATTGGTGTTTTCCAATTTTGTTTAGCACTTGTTTTACTATGCAATGCTCATGATTTCTAATAAATGTGTTTGAAAAAAAATGTAAGCTACTTTCCATTGTAATCATTAAATTAAAAGTTATGTAGAAAGATATAAGGTCTGAGAAACATTTCTAAAATTTTTGGAATGAAATATTTTTACAAAATAATATGCATTTTGATGTAAATTAAAGTACATATACAATTGAAAATCTTTCAGACTCAAAAACAGAACTGTGTTCTCATATAAAAAAAAGTTGTCCATCTATGTCATATAGATTCTCTTAAATAGCATGGAGAATCAGTAGGATGTCCAAAAGTTTTTCACTTCTGCAATAAGTTTCTTTACTAGTTCGTTTTAATAAGAAATTATTTTTTGGAATTTACATCGCGATGTTTTAGATCTGATTTAATTGATTCTATAGGGATTTTTAGGAAATTGAGAGTAGAGATTCCAAAAAGAGATTTTTGGAAAGAGAAAGATGTTCCCAAAACAGATTTTTAGAAAAGAGAATGAACATATTGAATGCACCACTTCCTTGCCGTTCTTTTGAGTTATTTTTAAATGTATGATAAATAATCACTGATATCTCATTTAAAACAGACATTATTTCTATTATGGCATAGATGTAATTCTGATGAGTGAGGAAGTGTCGTTTGCCGTTTTTGACTAAATGACAGAAAAGCTTGAAAAACACCACTGCATTAAATTTTTTGTAAAATTGACGATTTCCAAATGGAAACGATCCGCATGATTCAACAGATATTTGGGGATTAAACATTTGGCACTACTCTGATAAAGAAGCGAAGCATATTCTAGTAAACCCTCAACATCCAGAATTGAGATCGTCATTGAACAAGAGATGATCTTGAAGAGGAAGAATGGGCGAATCGCGCTATCGGAGAGCTTACAGACAAGGTGATCCTCATAATTGGTTCCACTCATTCAATTTTGGCTGCAGATTCGGCCTTAGGAAGAATCTTAGCAAAGTTCGCATCCTAACAGCTAACAGTTAGCTTAAACTTTAAGCCGATCGTTATCGAACTAAATTTTAGAGGTTCCCAGCCGAGCAAAACACCTCAATCTTTATTTCATCAGGTTCCCTACTCCTCGGACATGGCTTTGCTTGAATTTTAGCTTTTCCCCAAGATGTCAATGATCCTGAAATGGGCAAAATCTCAACCAGAAAAAAAACTCCGTGCAGAATGCGACGAGCAAGCTGTGTAACATCTAAAAGAAGGCATTCTTGCGCTGCTACCTTCATAGCTAGAACCGTTGAGGGCTGGGGAAGTGAGGGCAGGTTAAGGGGACTACCTTGAAGGAGATTTGAGAAAGACTGTTATATGTAAAAACGAGGAGTTTTTATGAATAAGCATAGAATCGTTTTGAACACACACCTTATATCAAGTATGTCGAATTCATTTCTAGCCACGGGCCGATTCTAGACAAGTAAAAGTTATGCTGGTTGTGCTAAACATAAATAAGGCTTTTCTTCACTTAATATTCTTTGTAGAAGGTGTGTTGCTTCTTGTGATTAGTATGATAGTACTTATGCTCTTTATAGTGAGGTCTTACGTTATATAATTATTAATTATTAATGTTCTTAACTTTCAAGCAGATAATTTTATTCTTTATGTAACAATACTTATTTTGGGAGTACCAATGTGTTACTGTCCACCTGGTTTTGAAAGTGTATGATGCTTGCTTACTTACGCAACACCTCAGTGCGAGAAAATCACCCCAGATAGAGATATCTCAATAATTCAACGCTGGTGAAGTATATGCTAAAAGTAAACTGTTCCTTCTAGCATACTTTTACGTAATGCGGTAAAAGTATGCTGAAATGAAAGTTGATTGTCATTGTTAACTATGTTCTTTTTGTTTGCCTGAAGTTTAATGACAAAAAGGTAATTAAGAGCCAAAGTGAGGCTGAAACTTAAGTTATGAATAAAAGTGGAATAGTTAGTTACGTTATTAGCTAAGAAAGTAGAATAAGAAGGTGAAAAGAAAGTTTGTAAAGCAGAAGAGGATGAGAGATAAAGGCAGTAAAAAAAATATAGAATTGTGTTTTGTGTGTATGTCCACAACAGATGTTACTCATAAATGTTTCGTTAAGTTTTACCACCGCCTGATTTAGGTAAAGGTATACTGAAAACAAGAGACTGAAATAGAAAAATTATCGTGAAAACAAAATAATAAAAATTTGTAACAAAAACAATATTTTTTCTTCGACATTAATCTATCAGACACAGAATAGCTGCCCAAATTAATAAACTTATTTTTCTAGTTCTCTGAAAGCGGAACAAATGTTACCTAGTAAGATAGTAAAAGACTAAGAGTTATTAATAGTAGGTATTATTTTACTATCGGTGCCTAAAATATTCCTTTCTATTGATGAGGAAATGGTTCATCGATTCAACACGATTAGCAATAGTTTATTGGCGAATGTTATGGTTATTTATCAGTAATCATACATCATTAAAATTTTCAAAAATTAAGTACGATGTTTTTTAGTTAACTTTTTATTGCATGCAGTTATGTTGGTTGGGTATCAAAAATATTCCTTGTGGGTCGCATTTAGAACACTTGCATTTGACATGTTTGCCTCATATCAATAGAAATTAAATAAATATATATCTCAATTTAACTCAGTAATTTTCTCTATTATTTATTTCTTATAAACGACAAAAATATTGCTCATTGTGAATTAATTGAAAGATTAAGTGCAGTTCGATGGTATTCTACCTGCGTCACAATGGAAAAGTCCAAAAATGAAAGAGAAATCTAGAAAAAAAGTAAATGAAAACAACTAGAAGAGAATAATGTGTATATGTAAACAATACGGAGTCTTGTATTTAAAATCATGTACAAAGTTAAACAATATATCTGTTTATATTTCCTTGTAAATATTTTATTGAAACAATTAGCCATTAACTTAATTGCTATAATCAACAACAAATTATTATTCGCTTATGAATTTTATTATTTTACCACTATTATCATTGGTATGGTGGTCACTAAATTTCGCGATTTGATTGTAATCTAGTAAAAGTCCCTTTTTACGACTTACGTAAAGAGAAAAAAAATTTGATTAAAAAGAGATAAAAACACAATCTCTATGGACAATCTTAGATTTTCAAGCACGATTACATGAAACGGATTAAATAATGAACGCTTATAAATAACTTTTAGAGATTTGAATACAGATTCATAATAATTGAAAACGATTGCTCCTGTAAAATTTAAATGTTCCACCAATATTAAAATATATTATTTTGTTTTATATATATAACACCTAAATTTAAAAAAAAATTTTTTTTCAAGATACAAGCTTGTGGATTATCTCTCTTTCCAAACCCATCTATCACCTTACTTGTTAATCGAAACATAATTTTAAAATCAACTTACTTCTATACACAGATATATTAATTAAAATAGTCATATAAAAATAATTCAATAACTCAGACCAAGTAACATTTAAAGCATTATATATTTATGTTAGGAATAAAGAGGAATACTCTCTTCTAATTCACTGTCTCTTTACGAGATAACCAAAAACTTCTTTCAAATATAGTAAATATTTTTCTCACCCGGCTACTCGAGTCCGATGTTGCAAGATGGAAATAGCTTTGAACAGACAGCGTCGGGCCCTAGTTCCTTTTAGATTATCTGCACGCGCAAGTAACTCCTGCGCACTATTCAATTTCTTCACTCCTTTGTTATTTTTCTATCACTATTGCAACCTTTCTATCTTTATATTGTGTTCTCCGCCGTATTTGTACGACTTCTTTACCTATATTCACTCAATTTCAAAAGTTTACCTGATTTCCGTAATCACATTTCATTTGATTAGAAAGAAGCTGGAAACTTAAATATGAAGACAGATAGAAACACCAGATGTTAGTTAAGGGGAGTTTTGCGAATAGCCCATATTACATGCTTATTGTTGAGATTTATAAATCACAGTAAAATAAAAAAAAAATGAAGAAATTAGTTGTTCTATTGCATTTATAAGGAGTTTTGTCAGTTTCACATGAATAAAAAACATGAAATAATTGTTAAAGTAAATATTGTATTTATCGTTAATCAACTCAGTTATAAGAACTGAATATAAATTGTTACATAGACCGGCTGTATGTAAATAAATTTATATAACTAACAAAAACAAACCTAAAATTCAATCTTACAATACAGAAACTACTGTTTATGTATTGATTTCAGTTAATTTCACATCACAATTGGACAATTGGCTTTTGGGCACTAATCAAATTAATTCCCGAGGAGCAGATGCAGTACATCAAGATGAAAAAATTATTTTCCATATTTTCAAGCAAAATATTCCATACGTTTCAAGAAATAAGATGTATATGTAATTATATGTAATATAAAGGAATATATTAAGTTTATATTTCTGAAATAAAATGGCTGCGATAACATTTTTTTTTAAAGACACATAAAATGAAATCTATGCTATGATAAGTTTGAAAAGGTAAAAAGAGAAAATAAATATTATTTTTAGGTATTCTCTTATTAGTATGATAGCAGGAAATCTAGAAAGTATATACATTACGGAAGGATACGTATTTAGAATATCTTGCAGTGCATTATGAAAAATTAAATAAGACTTCGTAATTTGTAGCCACAGATAATTTTTAGCTATCTGAACAGAAATCTCATTCATTATATTTCTTCACCATTCTAGTAAGAACTTTGAAGTTTCGACATATTACAATTAATTAAGAGGACAAATGATCCTTTATATGACAATTTTTTGAGAAAACATATTTCATCCCCCCCCCCACCAAACTGTGTTGAGGTATCAAGTTCTAGTCCTAGAAAAGAAATTTTTAAAGAATAATACATTAATAACTTATATGTGAGAGTGGAAATAGTAATCCCACTTTAAAGTAAAAATTCCCCTTGTACAATATAATCTAGTTATTTAGTCCCACTGCTATTCTTATATTTAATAATTTCACTAGAAGATATTTTGTATCTAAACTAAAAATCACTACAGGTATCTGATATTAGAACCTCCCCCCCAATTTGTGGGAATACTTAACTTCCTAAACTTTTTATCGAGAAAACTATAGAAGAATATGTCGTCCATCTGAAAATTTCTTTAAACTAATTATTAAATGGCAAATGCTGTTTAATTCCCACTCTAAATTAGTCAATGTCGCCATTTGATGTCACTTTCGAATCACCACCGTTCTATATTTGTTTACTAATTCTATACATATTAAGGGTGACGTGTATTTCTATCTCAATCCAAATCCCAAATATCGGCCTATTATTATTCGTAACATATGCTTTCTGAGTTAATAAACAATTTAAAAAAGAATGTTTTTTTATACTCTACAAATCAAGTTCACGAATCTATTAAAAATACTGATAACACAGCGTTTGGCATTCGTCAGTATATAATTAGTATTCTAATTGCGTAAATAGAAGTCATTGTGAGTCGCATTCTGACCTAATTATATTTTACTAAGAGAATTTGTTTTACTACTGCTACAGTAAGTAGTACAGTTTGTGACCAATGATAATATTTAATGGGGGACGTGTAATAAGGTTAAGGCTAACTAATTTTAAAAATGAACGCATTATCTTCGTCAAATGAAATTATTTTTTCATGTTAATCTCATATATCTTTCGTCTAATTAAATGAATTTATGGCAGTCTTATCTTTATACAATGGACTTGAGCTATGGTTAGTGTTAATAGAGCATGTCGGAAGATTTAAATAAAATTTAAAAAAAAATCTTTTGGTCATTTGCCTTTGTAGCTTAAATAGCGGGAAAAGATAACAAATACCTGATTCAATACAAACTGAAAAAAAAATGAATATATAATATTAATAATTCTTATAAAATATCCTTATAAAGAACTATAAACAACTGTTCTTTTGTGGAATTAGTAGTTATATAAGATGAGAGATTATCGTTTTGATATCAAAGTTTTTTCATAATTGTGATTAAGAAAACAGAACATTTTATGTACTTATGCTTCGTATCCAGTAAATTAAAATGATAACATTTGAGGAAATGAAATGAAAATCAGTTCATATGAAACATATAATGGATCGAAACTTCATAGAAAAATGATTTGCATTATTATTTGATGATAAAGATTAAGACTCCCGTCTACCGGCCATTTTTATTTCGCAAACATAATGTTAAACCCATGGAATTTCTACTACTATTTTCAAATGATAACTATTTTATCTATTTGAATACAGTAAAACGCATCTGAAAGAGCAAAAAATAATGAGGGTGTCTGTGGAATTATATTTTTCTTCCAATTTTTAAAAATAATTTTATCGATATTTTAATGGTTCGTTTGTGGATGATCTAAAATATTCAAAAATGTTTTCAAAAATCGGAGATAAAATGTAATCCCGCAGATGACTTCACTATTTTTTGCCATTTTAGATGCACTTTTTGCATTCAAATAGATAAAATTGTATGTATTTGAGTACAGCAATAGAAGTTCCATATGTTCACGAAATCAAAATGGGTGGTAGACAAGAGGCCTTTACGCTTAAACATGTTCAATCCGAATTATTAGCAGCAACGCACATAGTGGATTTAAGTAGATTTGGAGTTTTTATGGATGCGATGGCAAAAATGTAACTGATATTTATAAAAGCAAAGGTAGGTTATGCATGCAAATTATAATTGTCTACTTTTTGTGATGCTATTTCAGAAGTTTTTCATTTTCAAAATAAATGTAATATTGCATCAACTGAGCCGACTTCTTATAAACATTAAAAAAAAACTTGCTCAAAATAATATTTTTACATCGATGCGTACGACTGGGGTTGAAAAAAGAACATAATCCCAATTCTAGAGAGTTCCATTTCTCGAAAAATCACACGACGTGAAAAAAAGATGGAATTTCAAACGGTGACTGGTGGAATGCAGTGACATTTACATTAATTTATTTAATTTTAAAGTCCTAAATGAAAATTCGTCGAATTAAATCCTATTACAAATAATCATAGTAAAAATCACACAAATAATCTTTCACAAACATTAGAAAAATATTCAAAATAATCTGCGCGTAACTTATTTGAAACTTTTTGATCACTTTACTATATTGTGGCTGTTAAATTATTATTCATTCACTCGTGTGTCACTGTTAGGATTATCTAAAATTCTTACAAGAATTCCAACAAAGAACAACATAGAACAATCCGCTTGTAAGCCGAATTAAACTGTAATTCTAGGAAATAAGATAAGGCTTAATTTCTGAGCCTTGTTCCGGATCCACAGGACAAATCATGCAAAGAGTCACAAGGCAAAAAATAAGGCAAATCATTTTAAAAAAAGATGTGGGAAAATCTGACCTTTCTGTTTAAGTTTCCGAAACGATTATTGAATTAACAAATATTATTGGAACTAAAAATTTGTCAAGCCTTATTTCCTCTAAACATTGGTTTATGAAAATTTGCTGATGATGCATATCAGTCAACAATATTTTTGCTTAGAAAAACATTATCAATGAAATTTTTAATTAAAATATGAGTTCCATTCAATTTCATTTATAGACTCAGTATAAAAAAAGAGCTCAAATATTTATAAGGACAGCAGAATGGTACAGATTATTACTCCCTAGCAAGTATCATAATTACTGATAAAAGTTTTTAAATTCTTGAAAAAAAATCAATTGAATAACAATATATAAACGAGATAAATGTTTCTGAAATAATAACGCATTGTTAAACGCTGATATCAACCCACATTTTTGAAAAGACTAGTAGATGACGACAACTTGCCAGCCTTGTAGTTACCTTGAAAGTTAAAGTTGAAGAACACATATACAATTCCATTAAAAATGAATGATCCATCAAATTTGTATTTACATTAATAAATATCGTAAACTTTCATTTCATTGTTTGCTTTGTTAGCTTCATTCACTGTTATTTCTTGAAATAGATTGTTAACTGGCAATTCCATTCAACGATTTTAAATAACTTATACTTAAAAACTTAAGTTGTCACCAGTTCAAGGCTCTGAGGTCTGTTTTAATAAAATAAAAAAAAAAAAACGATTTAATTATTGTTATTACAATGTTAAGCAAATAAAATATTAATTCACATGAATTATCCACCTCCAGGTTTTTAATCAGGAAAAAGAAAGGCCTTCTGAATTCTATTTAAAAATCATTACTAATAGTTTCAACAAACTTTAAATCGTTAAATATATATATATATATATATATATATACACACACACACACTGGAAATTTCTGTCCGTTTGTGAAGTGAAAAGAAACAATACATTTTTCATACATTTAATAGTATTTATTGTTTATTGTATAATATATTTTTCGTCGTTACTTATGCACTCTTGCCAGCGTGATGGTAATTTGCAAGTACCATTTTTCAAAAAGGCCTTGTCTTCAGAGGCGAAGAACTCAAGTAGTGCTTGGTGGACATGCGCTCCACTTTTGAATTTTTTTCCCTTTCAAACATTTTTGCAGGGAGATAAACAAGTGATAATTAGAGGGTACTAGGTCTGAGGAGTATGGTGGATGTGACAGAAATTCCAAACCTAGTTCTGTGATTTTGTGACGAATTGACAAAGCAACATGTGGTTGGCGTTATCATGATGCAATGTAAAATGCTTCATACTGGACCTCGCCGGCCTCTTTTCTTACAGTGCTTTGTTTAAATCATCCATTTGCTGGCAGTATCTCTCCGAATTGAGCTTTTTGTTAGGTTTCAAAAGCTTGAAATGTATTGGTTCTTGGACATCCCACCCTATACACAACGTTCTCTTATTCAGACTCATTAACAATTTAGGCGTGGAAGTGAGAGAGATACAAATTTTATTTTTTTCTTTTTTTCTTTTTTTTTTTTTTATATATATATATATATATATATATATATATATATATATATATATATGTACATACATGCGCACACATGCGCACACACGCGCACACACGTATACACATTATTCGAATATCTGACATTATTTATAATGTAAAGCATTATTTTTGAACATAGGAAGTATAGAAATATTTGAGTTCCTTCAAAAGTTGAAAAAATTCGTTTTGAACCAATATTCATTTATTGTATAACTGGGAGAAAGCGATACGAGTCGTTTGTTAAAAATCATAATTACCTAAAAAATTTTTAATAAGTTATTAATAAAATGCAGAATTTAGTTTAGTTTTTATTAACGTCGCACTAGAAGCAACACGAGGGCTATTGGCAACAGACCTCGCAATTTTGAACCACGGTCAAGTGACGAGGATGACACCACGCAAATGGAAGGACTTTGGGCCCCAACAGATATAAAATGCAGAATAAGTAGTGAGAACATTTTCATTTTTAATGAAAAAATAGACTCAAGCTATTTAAAACTTTTACAACCACCATTTGAGAACGAATTCTAAGGATTCATTTATTTTCCACGATACTTAAATTTTTTTTATCTATTTCTTATTATGAATGAAATATTATTCAAATGGGGAATACATATATTGAGAGATGTGCAAAATAACACGAAGTTACTTTTGTTTTAAATATTACTGAATTCAAGGTTTTATCTCCATTTCGTTTGTTGTTTTATATTCCACTTTTTCCACGTCCATGTCCTAAAGTTAATTTATGTAATGATTGAAGTGAATTGTGTTTTCTAGTTTTATATAAAGATTCTAAGATGCATTTGGAATGAAAAATGAAAGGAGAGATACGATGAGTTCAGTTTATGCCGTGAGGAAGAGATGTAATTGCATGCACGCTTGTACGTACATTTTTACAGTAGTTGGTTCAAATTTAATTTTAGACATCTCCCTTCCGGGTTTAAATATTGTCATTAAATTCAGCATCTATTCGAAATCTTCATCTATTAATGTTGTTTGTTTCCAATGAAGTTGGTCTAATTTTGATGACCTTTTCAAACTGAGAATTTGCAAACTATTTTTTTTTAAATAAAGTTAATTGTTTATTTAGTTTTTAGCTCGTAAAATTTTATATTAGAAATTGTAAAATAACTTTGTACTGTAAATTGGAGTCGAATTTAGACACTTGTATAGGTAAACCTTTAAACAACTGAACTCCACACTGTTATTTTTTCTTTGTATACGCGCACGCACATACACAGGTGTATGAATCATACGAGAGATGCAAAACTAGATGAAGTTTTGAGCAAAAAATCACTTGGATATTCTTTTCGAATCAATTTACTGTAAACATTAATTCCCATTTCAAAATTCAACTCAAATAATGTTGATTTCTGAAGAAGTTATCTTGAGAATTATTGTCGCATTCAAACAACATAAGCGTTTAGGTAGGGAATGTCATTGCCTTTTTGCTACGCAGTATGTCTGATACGGAAGAACAAATAAAATTTTTCAAATTTTTCGAAAAAGGATGCTAAACGTCTAGTGAAGGCAGATAAAGAGCTAAACGCATCATTTATCGAAAAAAAAAATTGATTACTTAAGAATTTGTAATTCATTTGAGCTTAAAAAGTATTATAAATACAGTAGCGCTTCAAAACGCTGATAAACTCAATTATAGAATCTGGACATTGTTCCTTAATTGTAATTTTTTACTTCAAGCTCCTTTCCACTGATATGTTTCACAGTTTTAAGTAAATCAATTATTAATTTGTTATCCCCTTATCCCTTTATTGAAGACATGTTCGTCATGAAAGAATTTTCCAAATTATAGCTATGTTTACAGTAAATGAAGACATAAACAATTAAAAATAAAAATAAAATAAAAGTCTACTTTTATGACGCTGAGATATTTGCGATTTTCTCTTCATTAATCTCGTGGACTTTTCGGTTATTCGAGTTGTATGAAATTGCAATTTCTTCCCAATGAAAACGAAACATGTTAGGTAAATTAGATGAAGATAAGAAGTGAAGTGAACCGAATTAGTAATAGTGAGAAATAAACGAAACAGAATTGGAACGAAAAAAAGGGAGATAAGGATAACGACAAACTGATAGATACATAATTGTAAATTGGATTGATTCACCGTAATTAACCATTTGTAATGAAACGACTCCTTGTTAATGAGCTAAGTTTCGAATCTGATGTTATCGAGAAGTGTTTGAATCGGAACGAGTGAATTGATAAGCTAAGTCTTTATTATTAGAATATAAACTTGGGTTAACTGAGTTTAGAGAGATTCGAGGGAAAGCGACATTATCTATTCTTAGGTAGTTAACAAACTGTTTAATCTTCTTCTTACGTATTTTCAAATGTAGTTTTGAATTCGTTGAGAACATTTAATTAGATTTTAAGATGAATGTAGAATTAAATATTGTAGGAAATACGTCACACCTTAAGAATTATAAGAAATTTAAATGAAATTAGAACGTTATGTATCCTCGATAATTAATAATACTAGTTCACTATTTCTGTGTTGACAGGCTTATTACAGTCTCTTGGGCGGTCAATATTAAAAGGAAGTTCTACTATGAATAAAATATTTAATATTTATGATATTCTTTTGGTTTAATGCAACAGAAAAAACATTCTACACGTGATGGGTTCGTAATTATTGGAATATAAAAGGTTTTACTTCCATATTTTCCCTTTCTTTTTTTTTAGGTATGAGCATTTTCTATCCGAGACATGGCAGCATAGAAACTTTAAAATAGAAGTGAAAGTTAAACTCCGATGCACATTTATTTTATTACGTGATGTAGCTTTCACAGGAAATTGTTACAAAAATACAAACCCAGTCGAAAAAATACATAAGATGCATTAATTTAAATTAACAATATCAGAGGCCAGTTACTTTACCCAAATCAAAATTAATACACTCTAAAAGAGTTTTCTTACGTTGTCAATATGCAAATTATAAATTCTGGATACATAAATGGTTAAAAGTCTTAGCCTAGCATCCGAACAATTCTAGGTTTTGAATATAAGCAAAATAACAATATCCGAAAAATTTTCAGTTTTTAAATATTGAATGTCGAAGACATATTACAACGCTCATCTCACCACGTCTTATCACATTCGGGTTCCTATTCGTTCTTAACCTACTTCTCTGACTACACGTGATCGACCAAAGAAGGACAACGAATAATTCTCTTTCGTGGCTATTATTCTTCCTGAATATTCCTCTCTCTCTGTGTGCTCTTGAATCGTTCCATGCTTCGCTTTGTGCAATAGCGTGTCTTAAAAATGATAAAATTATGAGTAGAATTATGGCCACACATAATTTACATTGTATCTGTAAGTGCAACTTTTTTTTATACATTTGTGAAAGTTTTCTTTGAGGAAAAGCGTTATTTATATATATAAAATCCGAATAACGGGGATCAATTACACCATTAAATTTAGATGATTATTAGATTTAATAATTCAAATAAATTATTTAATGAACTCACAGCATAAATCAAGAAGAGAAAAGTATCTTTAATGCGAAAATTGAAAAAAATATATGATAATGGAAAATGAAGTACTAAATTTTTAAATGAGATTCAGAAAATCGCAAAGACGTTTTTAAAGTTGTTCAAGTACATAAATAGAATTATTTTTAAGTGGAACAAATAGATAGATAGTTCTATCACGGATATTTAATAATTTATAATCGTTAAAACTTTTTCTAAGAAATAAAAAATAGTATTCAATACATGAACACAATATTTGTAATCGAAGCATGTACATACTAATAAATAACTAACATACATAAATTTAAAAAAATATATATCATTTTTTATTAAAAACGAAATTGAATGCTTTCCACAGTGGACAAAGATCTTTTTAAAATATTATTAAATATTAAAATATTATTAAATATTATAAATTTTCAAACAGTTAAATATGATTGAACAAAATTACTGCCTTTATGACAGAACTGAATTTTCAACTTTAAATGCAGGTTTATCTTTCGTTAATAAATATTTTAATCTCTATAAAGAAGCAGAGACATAGAAAGTTTTATTTCAAAAGAGAACTCATTTTCTTATTTAATATTACTTATATGTTAAATTAAAAAATAGAAAATCTATATTAATTACAAGTTCCGAAATTAATTTCTTATATTAGAGCTTAAACATAATTTTAGGTATCCTTCTTGAAACATTCAAATGAGATAATTCAAATACTGTATAAAGTCCAAGATTATTCAAATTCTGAATAATATATAAAACTTTACAAAGAAAGGAGAAATTGCTCTGTTAAAAGAGTGTGATGAGTTCTATTATCGACAGGATGTTGTTCGTATTTCTTGTGGTAGTCAATTTGAACATTTATAGTTTAACAAGCTTTGAAGTGTTATTTATTTTATTTCGTTTTTACTTTGTCCAAAAGTTTGTAATTACTTCAGTTTTGTTCCAGTAGCTCTAACAAAGTTGGAATATTCTTTTGTGAATAACCTGTATAATTAAGTATTTATTGATTGACTGTTTATTAAAGTCGCACTTGGAAACAATACGAGGGACATTAGTGATGGACCTCGTAATTTTGAGCTTCGATCAAGGGATGGGAAGAACTGGCACCCCTTCTCCTAACTTCCAACATGCATCAGCCCTGGATACACGGTGGGTCTTTAATGGCATCAAGGCTCGAAGTTGTGGTTGCAAGATCTGCCGATCTACCATCTCGGACGACAGCCATGATGTTCCCAGAGCGCCGCCTAGCGCTTCGAGAGAGATTCGGAAGAGTTAGAAGAGACGATGAAGGAGAGGGATCGAAACGCTGAACAAGACGGTTCAAGGAAATTGTGCTGTTAAATCTATGATTACGCGTGTTTAATTAATTTATTTTGAGTTTTAATGTTCTGTCCTACGTTAGAAAATAAACTGTGTGTGTGTGCAATAAGTGGTCGCTACTTTGAATCTTTACACTCACCACTATACGAAGAACATGTTAATTCATAAATAATATGACATATTAAAGATTATAGAACTGTGTAGGCGTAAAATATACAAATAAATAGCAAATACTCGATGAATAGACAAAAAGTGGACAATATATTATATTTTTTATAACCTAATCAGCCTTCTTATTCACTCTGTTACCATTAATCAATAATGCATACAAATATTTAAAAAAATTATAAATATTCCAAAAACATAATCGCGTATGCAAGGATACTTAAAACAATATACTTCATTCCAGTTAATTACACAGAAATATGCGGAATTTTTAAAAGATAAATATACTACATTATAGATGTGGTAATAGCTTGGCTCGTGCGCTTTATGCGGCTCTGATGTAAATAAAATGTATGTTTGAAATATTTTAAACTATAACTGTTTAAAGCCCAAAAATAATTAATTTAATTTCTTTACATAAATTTATTAGTAAATATAAACTGATAAATGTCCGAAAGTAATTATTTTATTTTATTAATCTTGTTAGTTAAGACACTTAATAATATTATTCAAAAACACAAAAACTTGTACTGATTCTATTAAACAATATTGTAAAGAAAACCTTTAAAAGATAGATGTGTTTTTCGGATGCTGTAAACGCATCTTTTCCATCTTTGTAGTTAGCTGTCGAAAGTTTAGTTGATCACTTGTTAGGGCATTTCGTAGAAGCTCAGTTAAATATAGATAAGTTAAAACAGATAGACGCTTGTTTTTAATAAATTTAAAAGTTGAATACAAACATACGCAACAATAAGAAAAAATGCTGAAAACAGAGATTAGTCTTCCCGTGCATTCTTTGATTTTAGAATATTTTTTGTTCCGAACCTGTTTCTAAAACTGAAATTTGAATCACCCTTTTGTACGAGAGAAAAATTCACAAAATGTGTAATTGTGGGAGAAACGTAAATGTAATCTGGGGAAATTTTATAATTTTTCCATCCGGCAAACCTGAATAAGTAGCTCTTTCAAATATTTCTTTCCGACATGTGGTTTTCAAAGCCAGTTCGTAGGTGGCTACCCTAACTATATTAAACACCAGATGTCAAAAATATGAGAAATAATTTTGGTTTATCAAAAAAAATAGCCTACCTAAAGTAAGGTTCCTTCCCTCAAAACCGTAAACATCGTATTTCAAATTAATAATTTATTTATCATAAAAAAGTATTTAACCGCAAGAAAATGTCTTTTGTCACACCACCTTTTGCTACAAAACATGGTGATAGTTGTGGCGTATCGTAGATAACATTAATATGGATTACCAGACAAATAAAAAAGAACTTCCGTAATTTTCAAGGATGTAGGATATGAGGTGTTCTTATTTGAAATGAAATTAATCTACGCAAATCAATTTTGAAGGTCGGGTGGTTTGGAATTCGCAGCAGCAACTTTCTTTTTCATTTGGTGACTGCAAGGCACTCCCTTTTTACGTAATTAAGAGTCAGGCCGTTTAACCCACAATCCGAGTATTCCTTTTAAAATTTTTAAATTCTTGTTAAGGTTATAACAACTGAAAAACAGTGGCTGTTTGTGAAAAAAATTCGAAAACTGGTTCGGAAGCCTTTGAAAAACAGGTCTTTCTGTCATTTGAAAGAAGATACGTCTTTGTACCTGAATCAGTATTTAAATTCTATAATATATTGTTGTAACATAAATGTCTACTATAGTTCATAAATAAGTAGTGATTTGCAAATTTGTCAGTAAATAAACCTATTTTTTTGTAATTGTGTTCAGCATTTAAATTCTCAAAACTTATTAGAAAATAGAATAGTCAGTCTCTTTATATTCAATATAAAAAAACCTACAAGTCTACTAGTTTTATGCTTATAATGGGAATCTCATAAAAGAGCCTTTTTGATGTGGTACTCATTAAACTGCAGCGATTTGCTTTAATTTAATAAGGAATAATATTTTTGAAAAAAGTCAGTTTATCACTAAATACTTAAGTGTTAAATAAATGTATAAGTATATACCATTCTTAATTTTAAAATAATTAGTAATTTTTTTTGGAAATTGCTCATTTTCAGTTAATTGTCGTTAATTTAATGCAAAATATGCTTTCTTATAGAAAAAAACCTCCATATAGCTAAAATTACTTAATAGCAATTTTTTTTAAAAAAAGTAAATATTTATTTTGATATTTATGTATTTTTTAAATTCCATTAGTCAAGATTCTATAGCATTTAATTGAAAATTGTATGATTTTAAAGTGTTTGAGACAGCTTATTAGTACTGCATTGTAAATAATTCTTATAACTTTTATTGCACACCTTAAACAAATGCAGAGGGTTTCGAAACTCATGGGCAAATATTTAAAGGGTGATACAAAATATCTAAACAGGCAATTTTAACCATGCAATGCATAGGGGGAGAGCAAACGGTGAAACGCCAGAGAGCTGTGCCTCCTATAATCCATGGTAGAAATGATGATGTGTAAGAAAATTTGCTTTTTATGCTTTCCATTACAGTACCGTCCAGTGGTTCACTGCTTGCTCTCCTCCTGTGCATTGCATGGTGACAATGTCTTGTTTAAACATTTTCTATCACCCCTTAAATTTTTGATCATGAGTTTCAAAACACCCTGTATTTAAATTAGATATCTTCAAGTTACGCATACCATTTAAATTACTATTCTAAGATTTAAGAAACTCACATTTTCAAATATCTCTTCTGTTTTTGTTCATTATCATTCGCTTAGATTTGCTCCTTCAGATAGACTGTATGTTCATTCAGCTTCATAAAAGAAACGTGAAGAATTTTTTTTATCACATTACTTTCCGAATTAGATAAGGTTGAAAACTGATGTAAGTTAAAAGTCTCTTGAATTTCTATATCCTCTCCTGTGACTTTAGCCAACTTCTTAATGAAAATTTAAGAGAAACAAATTTTTTCCGAATCCGAATGAGATAAAGTTGAAAACTGATATAAGTCAATTTTTTTTATCAATATAACACTGATTGCATTCTTTCTCAAAATAAAAAGTCTGTCGAAATGGGAAACTCGTTAAGCTTCATCAAGACCCCCCCCCCCCCCCCCCCCCACAAAAAAAAAAGTAATGTTATAACATTCTAGAAAAACTATGAATACATGTTTCAGATAATTTAAATAAAAGAGCTTAGATTCTTTTTTTACTTCTTTCGATAGATAGGATCGTTTCTGAAATTTCATTAAGAATTTTTTCGTTCCACTTTACTTCTTTATCTAAAACAGGACATTAACCTCATTGAAAATGTTTTTTAGATTTATTACAAACAAAACTGATTTTAATGACGTTTTTGTTTTGAAAACGTGGTTTACGGCATTTAGAAAGAAAAACGAAATACATTCGTAAAAAAAAAGAAAACGTTTTGGTTCTGTTACTTGCTAATTTATTTCCAAAAATTAGAGTGATCATTAATTGGGAAAAAATGCTATAGGAGAATGTTTCAAAACAAGTGAAGAAAGGAAATCGATGGAAACGAAGAAAGGCGAAAAGAAAATACGCATTTCGCTTAAGAAACCCATAAAATTTTAAAAAATAAAACTAGATAGAAATTGTTTTCCAAAAAAACTTTTAAAAAAGCGTATGCACAAATTGAGATTGGAATTAATTAAGAAAAATATTCACGTTTTGGAAATTACATTTCAAGTTTACTTTGTATTATTATTATTATTATAATGAACTGTTTCTATAAAGAATTAAAAATGGCAATTAATTTTAATTGCACACAGGCACAGGTATATTTCTTCAAAACACTTTTTCAGATTTATTATTATTTTTATTTAGAATATATTCACAGTTGGGACAAATCCTTCTTGCAGAATATTTATTTATTACCTTAAAACTTATTGTTTATCCCTTTCGTAATATACAGCTCGATATCATGCTAAACCTAGAATGAGGTAGAAATAAGCAATGAGCAAAAATGTATAAGAAAAAATAAAATAGTATGAATAAGAACAGTTCACATCCTCAAAACTTTAAAATTAGAGAGCGATTGACTTAAACTAATCATGAATTATTTAAGTTGACATAGTGCATATCTCTGATCAAATGATCAGCGTGCAAACTTAATAAAGTGGACAACATAGAAGATATGTGGTATATTTCTGAACTATATAGAAATTTCTTTAACTTAATGGAGCTGATCAAATGTATAGATTCTGCTCTTCATAAAAATGTACCCTAATTTTTCCATTTAAATGTTTTACATATCTCTACAAAGTCCGACGAAATAATTCACACTATGTTTCTTAAAAGCATTTCTAGATCCCCCTTTTTTAAATACTTCATAATATGCAATAACCTTGACATAAGAACATTAAGATAAATTATGAAATTTGATTTCTCTTCCTGATTTGACCTGTATGACCCTTTTCTTAAGGAGATCCTTAAGCCAAGGATAAAAAGCTTTAGAAAAATTACAGCTTATTTACATTCATCCGTTATTTTATATGACTAGATGATTAGGATTGACCAATAGATACTTGCTTATGATGGTAAATAAAAATAATTTGAAAGAATAATTTCCTTAAGTAGTACAAAATTACGAACTTGATTTAGTTATTGATAACGAATCACAACATTAGCCAACGAACCATTTATGATCGACGCACCATTTCCCCCACAAATAGTAGTAAATATTTTAGCAGTTCGATGATAAAATAATACCTACCACATCATTAGTCTTTTATTGCCTTGCTTGGTGTGCTTATTATTACATATTCGTCTTTCATTTTAGAAGCAAAATAAGTTTGTTTACGTTACGCTCATATATATTGATTTGTACAGGTATTTTTTTGTCACGCAAGTTAACGTTTAATTACTGATTTTCACTGATATTGTTAATTATTATTTTATATAATTTATTACACGTCTGATTTAGGCTCTTGCTTTCAGTTTGTCTTTATCAAAAACAGGTGGTAGTGAAAATAAAGGAAAATTTGATGACGGACATTGATACATCCAAGATTAATAGGAATTGGAGAATTTTTCTGTGCCAAAAATTATAAAGCAATAAATAGATATACAATTGTGCTGTTAGCTCGTACCAAAGTTATATAATTTGAAACGAAAAAAAAAATTATAACCATAACTACATACTGTACGATCCCCCTGACTTTTACTTGTTGGAAATTCCCCCGTGGTTATACTTGTTAGAAATTGACTATGTCATTTTTGCTCTATTTACTCAAATTCATTTTAATGCTCTTGACTCCAGATGTCACTGCGATGCGTCATATGTAAACACATACATGTATTCAGGTATTTCTGAATGCATCTACTTTTGTAATCGCATTAACGAATCTGCAGTTGCATAGCAAACATTTTCATTGAGGGAAAAAATTCAAATGATCAATAAATATTGTCATATATAGCAACAAATACACTTCGATTACATTCATGATTCCATTTACTCTATTTTCATCTATGCGTTATTTTTAGAAAGCCAATTATCCGCGTAAATTGAGGAATAAGTGCATATTTAAGATGGATTTTACTTGAAAAATGTACAACTATTTATCCAAAAAGTAAACATACTTCCTAAACTTCTGTTATTTGCCAATACATTTCAAACTATAATGATATTAATCAAACTGATAAATAAAAACGATTCCATCCGAATTACACTGAAATCACCAATATACTAAGCGTTGTTAAGTAAACTTTTTAATATACGAAGCTTCGGAGTAAATGCATGCAACTTATAAATGTTCTATCTGAGGGTGACAGTCACGCATTTCTTCTGTTAATGAATTCAAACACAAACGTTGACATATTGATATAAATGAAAATCTTCATAATATTTAGATTCATCTCTAAGATTAGATTCACTGATCAAAGGAATCACATGTGATCTTTAGACCAAGTGAGAAACTATGGGCTTCTTCTAATATGCATTATTCACTTTGGCAATTGACTATTCATTTCTATAATTGTAATAAGTCTATGACCAGAATTATTGCATAAAAACTTGAACAACATAGTTGTCGATAACATACTCTATTAGATTTCAGAGATAAATTTCTTAAATAATAAAAACAGGCTTTTATAATAAAAAATAAGTTTTAAAGTAAACTATATTATTTTTTTATATTATAACACGGTTAAACAAATGTATGTTTCCGTAAAACAATATTTCATCTACTCTCCTTAACAAAATTTCACTAAAACAAAATTCGAAGGTATTGATTTTTGTGTTTTACATCTCAGTACAGTTCTTAAGCCGTTATTAATTTTTCATAGAAAAAAATTAAATTGTAATATGAAGTCGTTGACTTGTTAATCACTCTCGTTTTGTTCTTGTAATCAAGGTTGCACGATTCTGTGTAACATTGATTGCGGAAACAACTTAACAATTTATAGTAAATTTGAAATCATTTCAATGTTCTTTTAAAGGAGACATGCATACATAAAACTTAAGAATATAAGGAAATTCTCACAGTTTTTAGCAAATTCATTTTCAAAACAGACGAAACATTTTTATGTCAGATACAGCAATAAAATTAAGTCTGAACACCATATATTGATATCCTTATTATTCTTCAAAAAATTTCTGGCTTTTAAACGAGGATATCTGATTTCCTTTGTGCGAGCACAACGATTTTTCTCTCTATAACGAATGAAATCTGTTAAAAATCATAATGGTTTCAACCGAAAAATAGGAAGTTTCTCAAATCTTAGAAGATGAATTTTTAACTATAGTATCAGGCTAAGAAGTAGGTGTTGAAATTGAATTAATAATCGAAGAATATGTGCATGTAATATCATTGAAATTGTAAATGGTTCTATACTTTACTCTTCCTCAACGAATATTTCTTTTTACAGAAACTTCATAATCTGTAAGCTTTTGTTCTGAATTTATTTGTTACGTGTATCTATTTTGTTATGTAAAATCAAAATATATTTTATCAGAGAATAGTTGTAAAAACAAATTATAACGCAACAAAAATATAAAAGGACAAAAAATGTACCGTTTTAGCATCGTAATCATAAATTATTATTAATACTATGCCATGAAATATAAAAGGATTACTATAAATGGTCTGATAAAAAGTAAATAGATCAAATTCAAACTTGAGAAAGTATATAATCAAAAATGAAGCTTAGATGTAATTTAGAATTCAGGAACTTCATCGGCATAATAAACGTGCAATGGAAACAACTATACATATTTCATCACACACATTAATCAAATACCTAGTCAATGTATATAACACTCTTATTATTGAAATTAAATATGCTGTTCAAAACACTACTTGGAAGTAGAAAACGTTTCTGAGAAGTGAACCGAAACGTTCGATGCAATAATAATTATACTATTTCAAAATCCCATAACAATTCTCTGTTAGTTCTCTTTAATAGCATCTATGAGAAATAGCGGGGATAAATGTCAACTATTCGAAAAGTTATCTCTGGTGATTCCAGTTGAAAAAGGTGCATATAGATGACCCATTACTTGAAAAAGGGGTTAACAAGTCATTGTTATCTGTATTCAGCTTTTGAAGTGCGGTTAGATTTAAAATATTATGTAATTTTAAGACGATCCCTTTGAGCTATTGCTTAGAAGATGGTCTAAGTGGACAATGTATAAGCTGTACGAAATATCATTTTCGTTCAATAAATCAACGCGCCGTAATGTGTTATTAAGACTTCACTTTCTTTACTCTCGACCCTTGTGTACTCTCACATTCAGCATGCTAAATGCCTAAAATCTAGTCTTCACTCCCTCGCATCTGTAAAAGATGTTGACTTCGATGCAAATCTATACCCAAAAGATACAAAGTGAACTGCACTATTCTTTTTTTTTTTACATCCCTCGGTGGAAACGTTTATCATCTCTGACCTATCGACCTAGAAAAATACGAAGAACCTAAATTAGCATAGATGTCTCGTTACTTGAAGAGCCAATTTATTTGGCACGTATGCGAAATAATGCGCTACAGTGTAATAAAAATCACAGTAATTGGTCACGAACTTAATTTTTTTGCCTGAAAATGGATCAATATGAAGTATCAGAAATAAATAATGCTTTTCAATTAGATTACGGCAGAATGGAATTAGTGTTATTATACAAACTTCTAGTTCGTGTAAAACCACAAATTTAGATGTTTTGAAGAGTATATGATCTTAAGCACGATTTTGGTTTGTATTAATATTATGTTCAAATTTCATTTGCTCATTTATTTTTTTATGGTAATGTTCTCTATTGTGCTTATTATGACTTAGAAATGTTTTTGTTATTAAGGTTACATTTTGTTATATGATTCTCTTGTTTCCATTCTCTCCAAGATCAAGAATACACGTATTTCGATTCGTTATGATTTGAAATAGTCTTGATCTTGGTTATGCTAAATAAATTTAATTCATTGTTTGGTTACTAATCTATTGCAAAATCTATTAATCTATTAAATAAATCTTCAAATGGAATCAAAGTCTGATTAGGAGACAAATATATTTCTGAATCTTTCAGGAAATCAGTCTGAGTACAATTTTCTAATATTTTGATATTTTAAGTGACAAGACTATAGATGGATGGCATGTGACGTGATTGAATTAATTGCTTCTTCGATTGATTTCACGCTGCATAGATGGACGAATTATTTCTTGAATGGATTGCATGCATAGATGGATTAACTATTTCTTAGATGGATTTCCATTACACAGATGAATTACTTA
>BMAW01103208.1:938789-1035485 GCA_019974015.1 Nephila pilipes
TTGCATTTTACATGATTGGATTAGCTATTTCTTAGATGGATTTCCATTACACAGATGAATTAATTATTTCTCAGATAGATTGCATGTTACATGATTGAATTATTTTTCAGATGGATTTCCGTTACACGATCGGATTAATTATTTCTTACGTCGGTTGCATGCTACATGGTTGGATTATTTCTTGGATGGATGTAGTGAATACTCTAGATTTCAAACAAGTGCTTCAAAAACTTCTTGGGACAGTAAAATTAGGCCCATTGAACGAAGAGTCGAAATAAAAAAAATCTGAGAAAAAACATAGATTTTATTCATTTTTTTCGGCAATTAAAATGCATTATATTTCCCCCTTATTGCAATATGTTTCGAAGTTGAACGAATAGAACAGTACCTAAATACTCCCGCTTCCATTATTTAATAATAAATGAATTTGATTTAGTTCAGATGAACTTGTTTCTAAGGAAATTTGACTCGAGAAATTTTACTTTCTGGCTGTGAACTTCATAAATTTCCTTCAAAACAATCCAACTCTAATAAGAAGATTTGTAAATGGATATTTATGAAATGTATTTTGCATAAATATGAATAATATAAAAAAAACTACTTTTTTAAAATTTCTTCAATACATTTAATCTGTACAGATATGATGATAGTGAACAATGATTATTAATCGATATCCATAGAGTTTCTATCGTTACTGATGCTACAATAATAAGTCATCATCAGTTGATGTAACTCTTACTGCTCTTCAGAAATAAGAATGAACAATAATGAGATGGACTAAGAGATTGTTCCTATTCTTCTCCATAAAAAGAAGACAAATTCCTTTTATCTTAATAGAGCAAAAAGAGAAACAGGGACAATCTTATGTGCTACAAAAGAATTTAATTCTGATTTTGCAACATTCTGCTTGTCTCTTTGTTTCATGGGCAGGAATTAAGGACGCGTCTAACAGTTGGATGCCTTTGCAATAACGGCACGTCATACAGTTTGAAATCATAACAAAATTAAAGTTAATCGTTGAAAAGAAAATGACATCTTACGATCAGAATGAGAATAGATTTTACATTTCTAAAGACTAACGGCCTTCAATTAACATAAATATTGGTTATAATTTTAGAGTATAATATGAAAGGAAAAAAAATTGTAAAATAAAAATAAAACGTAAAAACTTTTTTGAGCACTTAAAAGTTATTTTCATATAAAATATTGCCAACAGATCTTAATATTAACTTGACACAAAAGTTGTTGAAAACAGATGTTAACAGAGATGGCAATAAAATAAATGAAAGTGACTGAATCAAACTAATAAATTAGTAAGATAAGAATTTATTATTTGATCCTAATTGATAAATTAATTGAGATTCAAGGGAGAGCAACTGTAGCTATCCAACGCGTCTTCAATTGGAGTTCAGTATTTACTATTTAATATATTCAACTAAGATAAGGCGCAAGAGCAGAAATAATGAAGGGTAGTGGTTACAAAGTGAATTATTTGACACTCTTAATTTTCGTTAATTTTTTACCTTAATTATTTATAAGGAGTTTCAGGAAATGCAATTTTTAGCCTCAAAAACGTTACCTGTAAACCAATTGTAAGAAGAATTCGATAAAAAATGGCTTCCGTTTTAAAAGCATGCATAAATTTAGTTCATTCATCTATTTTACGGATTCATATGACGCAAATAGATCAAAATTCCCGCCAATAATATAAAAATGTTTATTAGCAAATATTAATTATTATATCGAATGGAACAAATTTTTTTTCCTACATATTAAACTGAACAGTGCAAATCAAAATTGTTGGAAGCTTAACAGATCGTAAGTCACTGACTGCAATCTGTTAAGTAGCAGTACTTTAAAACAACGGAAATCATCCAGAAGCTTATGAGCTGGCATCAGGAAGAGTTAATATTTTTCTTTTCTTTTTTTACACGGAGAGTGAAAATAAATTATACGCTACCGAGATCATGGTGAACACATAAATTATACACTATCAGTTGAGGAATTAAAGAGTTGACATTAAAATGCCTGACAAAAATCAGATAGCCCGGAAATTGCTCTTGAATGAATGTACGCTTAGATTGTTTCTCAAATGTAATAAAAAAACCGGTTTCATTGCGCGTGGATTCAGTAGCAGCATGTCCCTTGAATTATGCTGACAGGAAAATTAAATGTTTTTTTAAAATTTTATTTAAAAAATTATATTAACTTATTTTTAAATTATCTACATTATTAGGTTAAAGTAACAATGAAGAGAATAACACATTGATTAGATGCAACTTAATTAATTTCAAAATGCAGGAGTTAGTTTAAATTGCTAAAAGGGATGTTTAGACCAAACCTAAATAAGTATCTAATCATTTGCTTTAAATAATTTTATTCAGGATCGAACCTACGGTGGTAAGTGTTGTGATAAAGTGTTTGCCCTTGGAAGTAAATACCTCCGGATCATTGAATTGAAAAGAAAAAAAAAAAAAACGATACCCAAAACTAGATCAAGTTAAAAGTAATATTGTTTCGAAACATTGTAATTGTTCTGGCATTTATATTCCTAATAATTTAGTTTCAAGCTTTATTATGCAATATTATAGATAATTTTTGGTTCACAATTTCTTTCGTTGATAATCCACATATCGGGAGTTATAATTAATTCTCACGATGCAGTCAAATTTACTGCACATTCAATTTTTTTTTTGACATAAGAATCTTAACAATTACATATATTTCTTACACAGCGTTCGAAGATAATTTAATTTTAATTCAATATTAATGGAAATAAATTCATACAAAAAGGGTATGAAAAGTGGATAACCTATAAAAATTGTTTAAGTACCATTGGTTTTCTGAAGATCCAAATGATGTCTAAATATTAGCAAGTTCTATTTTTTCATGCTCCTGAGGATAACAATTTAGTGAAGAAGGACAAAATTTAGATAAAAAATCGCATCACTTGTATGTATATATATATAAATAAGCTAGCTTACTTAAAAGCACTTTAAACGATATAAGCATAGGGGGAAACACTTAAAAGAATAGTTAATATTTCTGACACATATGTATAACCAAAATAATTTTTACTGCAATTATTCACATGACTTTTATACACTGAATACTGAAATTTTGCGAAAACTTCACTCACTCCATAGCAAAACCAGTTTCATTTCCTCGTTGTTCATTATAACATAACCACGTATTTATTTCCACGAGTTACGTAGTTTTCGATTGGAAAGACTAAATACTCAATCTGCATTCAGATTTTTAATATAACGTAGTGGTTTTGAATATGAATATAAAAATGAATTAATATTAAATACAAAAAGAGGGACTGCATCTTATTAATAATTTATATTTAACATAAGTTAAGACACTTGAGTTAGTTTTTAATGCGATCTGTTACTTTTGAAAGACAGGTCATGTATATGATTTCATATGAATTAACATATCCAGATGGTGTCGAATATCAGGAAACTATAAGTTTTTATTTCCTTTAACACAATAATTTAGCGAATAGGAATAACATAAAATCTGATGGAAAATTTATTCTTCTCTCATACAAATTCCCGATATATTACTTAAGAAGATTATTACTTAAGAATTTAAGATTATTATTAAGATTTTAAGAGAAAATAGTATTAATGAAGAAGAAACTTTTAAAGACCTAGTAAAACATATATATCGATTATGGATAGAACGAAAATTGAATATTTCCATATAAATACAAGACAGACTAACAGGAATTTAAGAAAAATAAATATAAGTGAAAAAAGACGTTTAAGGGTCCTGTCTACCAACCATTTTGATTTTGCGAATGTAATGTTAATCCAATGGAATTTCTACTACCTTCCACAAATCTGAACTATTTTATCTATTTCAATGCAGAAAAACGCATTCGATAGAGCAAAAAATAATGAAAGTTTCTGTGGAATTACATTTCGTCTCTAGTTTAAAAAATACCCCTATTTTAATGATTAACAGATAGGTTTTTCAGGTCATAAATAATAAAATCATATAAAAATATTTTTAAGAATTGGAGGAGAATGTAATTGTGCATAAAACCTTTACGAGTTTCTACTTTCGGACGCCCTTTTTTTGCATTCAAAGAGTAAAGATTTGTGGATGAAATTAGAAATTCCATAGGATTAATATCATGTTCAAGAAATCAGAATGGTCGGTGATGGAAGCCTTAGTTATAACTCATATAGCGATTAGATATAACTCTAAAATTGAACAAAAATTGAGTCTTTGCGTACACTAACAGAAAACTTAACAGGAGTTCATGAGAAATAAGTATGATATATAAGAATTTCTTAACATATAATCTGTCAAAGAAGAAACAATATCATTTACATATAAATGTATATAAAAAGAAAATTGAGCTGATTTTCAAAGCAACTACCAAGCATATTTAAGAGGCATATAAAAGGAAAAGATATTATCGACAGTGCCAACTAATTATGTTACAAACTTATGTTTAAATTACGACTGGATTCAGAGTCACCCAGTGAACCTATATGGGTGTGACAAAGCCCGACATTAAAAAAACATATATTTCTCTCACAAAGACACGAATAATTTGCATTATTTATCAATAATAACCGGTAAATATAGTCTCTGAAGCAAATTAAAGGTTTAAAATAAACTTAAAGATTGAAACAGTTTATTCTGCTAACGATCAACAGGGTGTATCTAAAAGTTCAACGGGTCTGTCACACCCATGATCAGCTAAGCTGGGTTAATTGAGAAGAATCACCAGTGGAGGTTTTACGACACTTGAACTCATTTAATTCTGGAAACACGCACAGTAGACACGATTGTGCAGCATACTTTCACGCCGCTCACCGCTACAAAGTAAACTCTAAATCAAAGCTAAAGGTCTCTTTTAACACATAAAACCGGAGGTTAAATCCCATTAATATGCGAGGAATTAGCAACGGGCCCTTTCTTTCCGCTTTCTTGGTGTCTCCGAATGTACACAGGAAGCCATTGAGTCGTGTAACCTACATTAAAGTTCTTTACGAGACAAATTCCAGTGTTTACGACGTTGTTTATTAAATGCAGATTTATAACTAGTTACAAAACCCTTCATGAATATGCTGAAGAATTAAGATCTGAAGCAACGAGTCTGTTACTTAGATTTAAAATAGACGATAAAAATGTTTCAAGTGTGATGAAATTTTTTTTATCTCGGATAATTTTTAAGGTATTCGAATACCTGCATGCATTTAAATTATTCCGAATACTGTAGCGGTAAACGTAGATATCACTCGTCACATTTTCTTTAAATATTTAAGGTTGGTTGGTTTTAAATTAATATCAAATCAGTTGTTACATAAGGGCTCTCGACGACGGACTTCGCTGTTTCGAACCACGATTGTTACATTGGGCTGCATTGCGATATTCTCTTTATAAATTTTGGAGACTTTTCTATTAAAAAATGTCTATAATCAAATCCCTCCCAATAAATTGAAACGTGATGCATGTAAATTAAATCAAAATTATGAAGAGCAGTGAATAGAATGGATCATAGTCATATATGTGCTGCGAGGCGTTTAATATTGAAATAGGGAGTTGGTTAATTAGAAAATTGGAAACTTGCTATGGCTATTTAATCAGAGAAAGCGAGATGTCCGAACCAAGTCGTACGTTATAAGAAACGGTCACAAGGATTCTAGGTGAAATAGGAAAAAGATTCAAGAATGGAACCCCCAGTTTTAGTTTGTTTACTCATTCGAACCGAAATGAGTTGATAAAAAACGAATTAAATTTATATTCCAGACAGTAATTCAAGCTTGTTCAGCCAAGATATCTTCAAGAAGAGAAGGTTGTCATTTAAAATTTTAAGTATTTAGAATAATTCTAAGTATACATTAATTTGGTTCATTGTTTTTCTCTTATTATATTATTAGACTTATTACGGAAAGTGAACCTAATAATAAGCAATGGGCGTTTCGCGTTTAAGTGACGTTATGTGGTATATTACATGCCTAACTTCAACACTATACCATATAAAATTTTGAGGCCCAGTTTCATCTAAAATGCAGTCCTTCCTCTCATTCTTCCACGAGAAAGGTTTCTTTTAGAATCATGATTCGAACCCGATATTTGACTGTGAACATCACCTGCCATGAAACTCACGACAATAATCACTCAGTTATTGAGGGGGAAATTTATGTAACATCAATTATATTAACTCGATCAATCATTTCCTCTCAGGTGCTTACTCTTTTTCAGCCAAATAAGGGATTTACAATCTCTTGATAACTGAAAGATCTTTCCTTTCTTCTACGGAGTTTACTAATTTTGGTAAACACCAGTGAAGCGCCCCCGGGATACACATTAGAACTTTCTCTATTTTCGACCCTTCGCCTTACTATTCCAGCTGCCTTTTTCTCTATGACATGCATTTATAACTTTATTTTCTTTTTATATGTTATTTATAAATACATTCTTTAGTTAATAAGCTCATTTTCTTTGTTTCTTTGTATTTAAATAAATAAATATGATCCAGTAAATATGTTCTTATTGTCCACATATTTGTTCAAATTCATTTTAAAATGACTATTTTACGGATTAAGCATGTATTACTTTTCAGTCATGTCCTGATGCGTAATAAAGAGTTGTTTATCACTGACGAACTTGACAGAATATAAACTGCTTTGTTCGCTTGTTTTTCTTCAAAAGCATTTAAATTTTTTAATTCTTAATGAAAAACCAAATACTTTAAAAACTTCATCGTCACAATGCAAACTTATTTCTGCAAACTCGATTTTTTCAATGAAGTCTAGAGTGGTAGGGCTTGATAGCTCCAAACTCTAGCTAAGCTGATATCGATTTCCTTTAAGTGAGTAAGGAGATGGATAGTCTAGTTTAGACCAGATACGCATAATCCTCTTCCTTGTAATAAATGATTGTTAGACGCAATTTGATCAAATAGAGCCCTGCATCGATAAAATAAGGCAACGATCAAATAAATCAACATCCATTTCTATGGATAAAGTTTAACTCATGTTCACATAAGTAGTCTTAAAATATTAACGAACCTTAATCCTTGACTTTATCAAATGAACTTTCCAAGTCCTCAAAAAAAGTAACTTTACTGATTATTATTGATAGTGATGCTTTAATTTTGTTAATTGTTTTAGACAGATGTTTACCTAGAGTTGTGATTTACAAGCTTCATCTCCAATGGACATCTTGGTCATAAATTTTGTTCTGACGAACCCCGTAGTCATTTTTAAAAGTCTAATCCTTCATTGTTCCTTAGAATACAATGTTTCTTGATGGAGATCTTAGGTTTTTCCCTCTTCGTTTGTTGTTCTCTGCTGAAAGTTCACATCTGTGGTTTATTGATGAGGAATCGTTATTAGTTGACAACATCCAGCATTATTCGCAAGATTATCGCAAAATGTTCCAAAACCATTGAAAGGAAATAGAGTGATTAAAAACAACAGATACTTAACGAATGCATTAAACCATTTTGCATTTAAACTTTTTATGAAGTGTTAGATTCTGCAGACAATGCCTTAAAATGCCGAAGTTGAAAACATTTGGTAAAATTAATTTCCCAAGGATAATACTCAGATTTTGTTTTGGTAGAAATACATATTTGAATTATTTACTGAATGAAAAAAAATATTTAATAAAAATTTTTCGTGATAAAAAATAAATTGCGATAGTAATATTAAAGGTGTGAAATAATAAAGAAAACTATTAATGCAGACATTATAAGTAAAATTATCAATCATGTATAACATCAAAAGGTGTCTAAATGTTCAAGTAGTTTTTTTAATAAAGGATATTAAAATCATTTGTTTTCGATCATTTCGTGAACATTTATGATCAGTGCTTGAAAACAACTTTGTGAAATAGAAATCATTGAATGAATCGTATTTTAATGCAATTTGTTTTTCTTAAAGACAGTAAATTAAACAAATGTGAGTATTAAATTAAATATTGAGGATTAAGCTATGTGATAGTTGAATGTAAAGTCTCTTACAAAAAGGTTAACATATGATTTAAAGGTCTAAAATTGATGTTAATTGTTAGTGCCAAGTACATAAGCATAAATAATTCAAGAAAATGATATACAATTGATATATATCAACTAATTTAACTTTGTTAAAAGGTTATATTAAATGACCAATGTCGACAAATAAGGTCTTTAGAATAAGAAAATTGGACTAATGTTCAAAGTGTAAATTACTACGCATCATTAAGAAATTAATAACCATAAGTGTAATATTTAATAAATGCTTAACAACACTAATTATCTTTAGCTTTATGGAATGATAATGAGAAGCTAATGTTACCTCTTCGATATAAGTGCTTCACACGTATTCAATGTTGTTTCAAGAGCACATGTGCCCAACAACGTTTCTAAGCATATTTCAAGAACACATGCGTCCAACAACGTGCGTTTGTTATCCGAAAAATCTCAAAACGCATGAAGTACCGTTTATAAATAAATTACAGTGATTATCACGGCATCTAAAAGTTTTTAAAACTTCATAACTCACTAAACAAGTCCCGGTCCATAACACATAAATTTCACTCACCTGCGCTGCAATGTGCGCACTACGGACACCAGCATGACTAATGTCCAGCACACCACTGCGCCATCGACTTCTGCGCATGTGTGTTTAGCCATTCCGGCGAAATCCACGTTGATTTCCACGTGCTCTCTGATTATACACAAGGTCGAACAATCCCTTTTTTATTTTTTTGCTCCACATATTTATGAAGTTTGTACCCACAAATATGCTAAAAACTCACCCACACTGTAAAAAAAATTCTAATTGCAGGTTTCGCATCACGTAACGTTTATACGAGCACGTGCTAACGGTACTATTATATCACCTGTCCATTGCATATGTCACTTATGTCTGGGCTATAACAAGTCTCTAAGGTCAAGAGCAGTGATCTGCATACTCGAACAATGGGGTTTTATTTACTACACATAAAAATTCGTTTAATTTCCACGTGGAAATCAACGTGTTGTAGTAGCAGCACGTGGTACCCAACGTGGATTTTAGCGGCGATTACAATCAAACGCGCATTACAGCAAATTGCTCAGCCATTTGTCTTCCAATTTTTGTTGTGGTCTTTTTTTTCTTTGAGAGTGGCATTTTTTCTCGGGCGGAATTTTTAAGAGATCTTTGTTCAGAAACGCCCGTCACCAAGGCCGGCGTGTGGCGTTCGGGTAGACTTGTTCCGTAACATCAACAAAGTGATTGGTTAGGGAAAATTCCTCGGATTGTTTTGTATTGTTTAGGGAATCGACTGATTTCATTCACACTGCCGCCGGTTCCGAATGACGATGGGAAACATTTCTTCTTGTAATTTGGTTCGAAACTGGTTTTTTTCCGAGGATACATCTAAGGGAGAAGAGAAAAGTGCGATTAAAAAGCCTTTCTCTTGGAAGTCGTTTATCCTTCAGACCTTGTAATGGAGATTGCATTTAAGAAAAAATAATTTCTATACTTGAGATATATCCGAAGGAGAACTACATGTTACAATATATCTAAATGGTACGTACTCTAACAAAAAATTGAAGTCTGGTATCATTTAATTACATTTCAGCTGTAAAAAAGATTTTTTTTATTCTATTAAAACAGTTTTTATAGATGAAACAATGTAATACAATTGTTTCACAACTTAATAATGCTATTAGATATTTTTTGAAAATAAATCAAAATAATATCTTAAAACTTTAACAATAATAGTTGCCAATTTAAATATCATTATTAATAGATATATATTTATCTGGAATTAGTTACAAGCACATGTAATCATGAAGAATAAGAATATAAATAATAAATGCATACTTCTGAGTTAAACAACATATTGTTTTACATATTTATCATTAAAATTAATATATGAAAATTTTCAAATTAAGGTTTCATTGCATGTGAGTAGATAAGTTAGCTTTGTGATACTATTGATATATTGAAGACTAAGTATCTGTATGTCGACGGGGTGTTACCAGTACACATGTCTTAATAATTGAATTACGCTAAATAAGAGACAAATATAGATTACTAATGAAAATAAATTATAAGAAAACACTTCGAAAAATATAAGATTTATTTGAAATAAGTAATAAAAGATTCGCGCGATAAATACAGATTCAAAAATCAAAGGAAATGGTTGTTTTAGGAATGGGTTAGAAATTCGAAGTAAATTTCATGTGAGGAAAGAGACTTATTCTATAAAAAGGGCATATAATTAGGATTTTAAGGCATACTCCTTAAAATATAAAGGATAAAATAGATTTAAAATTCAGCCACTAAACAGAGAAAATGATCAAAATCAGCTTCACTAATTTTTTAATAAATATTTTTAAAAAATAAGCATTTCTTAAATACATGAAGGAATAGAATACATTTCGAAAAATATTCTGAATCTTTTAACTAACAAATTATTATTTTATTTACTTACAAATTTTTCTAAGCAAGTTGCTAATATATTAAAGTATCTTATTATTAAAGTAATATAATGAGCATCTTAAAGTTCATCTGAAAATTGTTACCGATAATTTAGACGAAATTTAAAAATATAATAAAACCCACTTCTTTCAGAGGATTTAATTATTTCTTAATTTATTTTGAAATAATATTCGTACAATTTTAAAATATTATAAATATTACTTGATTTAAACACAATTATATTCAACGATTATACTAAGAATGATATATAATTAATACATTTTAATATGTAAAAATTAGTAGGAAAAATATTTAATATATTTGATTGTTTGATGTAAACGATACATTTCTTTACTATAAATATAAAGAAATATAAAACAAATGTATTGGTTATTTTGTTTCCGAATAAAATTTAAGTAATATTTTCAAACGAAATTTATACTATAATAGATAATAAACTGCGAAACATAGTAATTTTCATATCACTCGAATTAGGAATCGCATGCATTTATTTAAAAATTATACAATATTAAATGTAATATTTAAATTATTTAAAAATAAATATAATTAAATAAATAGTACTTATGAAATAAAGAAGAATGAAAGTTTTATAGATAGATAAAAAGTTTTGAGAGATAGAACGCGTTACCTGTAGCCCTCATTTTGCTTCTCAGTGCGACGTTAATAAACAGGCCCAATCCCGAGAGAGAGAGAGAGAGAGAGAGAAAGTTTTACCTCCATTTATTTCTAACTGTAGTTACTTGATTCAGAGGAAATATGGGGCAATTTTATATTAGCTAAGCCAGTTTCTTATTTAATGAACCAATTTTATTTTAACTTTTATTTAAATAATTTCAAAAACCTTAAGAGAGACAACACATAGATAAAATAAATCCAAATTATATAATTATTCTAATTTTAAATTTTCCACACCTTCTCTCTCTCTCTCTCTGTCTCTCGGGATTGGGCCTGTTTATTAACGTAAATTTTCACAAAAAGTCTTACAGTAAAAAAATGTTGACGTATTAATTTTGAAATATATTCTTTATTCAAATGTATATATTTTTCAATAAAGCAATAATACCTTATCGGTAGTAATAAAATCCAGTTATGTTATTAAATTGTTGCATTACTGAATGTTGCATTTGAAACTCATGAAAAGTAAGGAGAAAAACAAAGTATTTCAAAAAGTGTCATTGTTTAATATTGTTTCGTAAGTATATGTAGATTGGTATTAACTCCTTGCAGTACTTATTGATGTATTTGAACTTTTTTTTTAAAAATCTACAATGCTGAATACCTCAATTGATAGCTGATATTTTTCAATAAAGCAGTAACACCTTATCAGAAATAATAATTTACAGTTATATTATTAAATTGTTGCAATACCGAAGGTTGCATTCAAACCTTTAAAAATATAAGATGTTATTGTTTAATATTATTTTATAGATATATATAGAATGGTATTAATATAGTATAGTATTCGTTGACATATATTTGAGCTCCTTTTTTTAAAAAAATTTACAATGCCGATTAATTTAGTTTATAGCTGGTATTTTTCAATAAAGCAATAACACCTTACCCGACACAGTAACATTCAGTTATATTATTAGATTGTTGCAATACCGAAGGTTTCAGTCAATTTTTTTAAAAAAAAAATCAGGAAGAGAAATAGAAAGTATTTCAAAAAATATTATTGTTTAATATTGTTTTGTAAGAATATATAGAAGGGCATTTGTACAGTATAATATTTATTGACACAATTAAACTTTTTAAAAAATCTGTGATACAATGAGAATATTTCAGCTCGTATTTTTTAATAAAAATATAACACCATATCCGAAGTAATAAAATGCTGATTAATAACTGAATTATTGCAATACTGAAGGTTGCACTTAAATTTTTTTTAAAAAAAAGGAGAAAGAAACAGAAAGTATTTTAAAAAGATATTGTCTAATATTATTTTAGAAGTATACAGAGAGAATAGTATTCGTACTGAATAGTATTTGTTGATATATTTGAATTCTTTTTTAGCTACAATGTCAAATATTTTAGTTCATATCTGGTATGATAAATCACGAAACAAATCAAAAATACAATTGCCTTTTTTATCATTTTGAAGAACAAATATAGAAACATTTCAATGAAAACTCAAATTTTAATTGTTTCCCAATACCATTGGAACATTTTTCGAATAATATCTGCTTGAATTCTTTATTATTTATTCACTTTTTGTGAGCCTAAATGAATTCTTTAATTTCTTGTCAAAGACATTTGATTGACTTCCATGCTACGTTGACTTCAAGTCTTATAATACTTCTTAAAGGCTCTTTTTTTTTTAAAGAAAAGCTGAATTCTTATAAAAAAAACGTTTCATTTTCACTTTCTTTTGCATATGACGCATGACTGGCTTTAATATTTATCGATGGTGAAATTGCTCCGAAAACTGTGATACATGACCCCAAGGCATAGTTGGATCGATGTTTTTGAATAAGGTTAACAACCATGCTGTATTATGCCCTTCATCTGTATTGACAACCTTTAGCTTGTGAGTGAAGGCTTTAAGGTTAATTCTATTGTATTTGAAAAACGCATTCAATTTTCGTATGTAGTTTGAATTGTGCAATTCCATTTATGCTCCACAAAGTACCGTGTTTTTTTTTCGAAAACTACACGCCGAACATTCCGAGTCTACAATGCACCATTTTGAAAAGTGGAGAAGATCGAGTGTAACTCGGTTGCTAACAAGGTTACCAATTCGCTGTGTTGAAAGAATAGAACACAATGTGCTCGAATTTGCTAGAAAGTTTAATTTGTCGTTATCTAGAGCAATATTATTCATCGGTAAGACAAAGAGTTGGATATTGTGAAATCAACATTAGAAGAAAACTAAGAATGATTCATTTGTTTCCAAGAATATTTTTTATTTTGGATTCTCTCTCTCATAACGTTCTACAGCATACAATTTCGTAATTGAGTACAATGCCACCTAATAATATTCTTTGTTTCATAACCTTATAATTTCGCTCATGCTCGTCAAATTTAAGTTGCATGGGAATAAGTATTTTTGAAAAAATATACATTATCAAGCAAGTTAAATAACTATAACTATGTAAGTAAGCGTAAGTTAAATATGACTTAAATTCAAATAAATCCATGTTTTGTAAGGTTTTCTGTGTGAATCGTTTTCCTTAATTTTGCTAGAATACAATGAATAACTAAGTAAGAAATCCGTTGCTTGTAGGGCAATTTTCTACTTCGAATTTTAAAAACAGAAAACGTAGGACACACACAAATTCATGCGAGACGAGCTTTTTAAATTAGTGATAATAATAATGATATATAAATATTGTAAAGTAATGTACCGCATATTGTAAAGAGTAAAATAATATCTTTTAAAATTACTTTAAACTTTTCAAAACAAGATCTATCATTTATTTTAAGAACTGCGTATATTACTTCTTAATGAACATTCAAATAATACATTTACAGTTTATTCACAATTTTTTTCTTTTTAGTGTTAGAAAAAGTCTCTAAAAGTCTTATATATATATATATATATATATATATATATATATATATATATATATTCTTAGCCGCTTATCATGATACTTAATAAACCAATCATTTGAAGCAATTTCATCACTTTAAAATATAATATACTCTCGAAATCTTATTTAAAACATATATCACTTTTAAAAATTGAATAAAGCGGATATGAATAACAATCTTAGTAATATGTTATTAATAACGAATAAAACAACATGTTGGTTTAAATTAAAAGATATTCCAGAAATATTCCCCCCCCCAAAAAAAAAAAAAAAATGGGGTACTCCAATGACTAAACATTGAAAATATATAATGAAAAATAATACTTAATATTTTTATTAATAAATTTTGATTTAAAATGGATGTATACAATAATTCTAAGAAAAAATTCCTTCTTAAGCTTCTCACATACAAAAAGGTTATTAAATTATTTCCCACAAATCATTAGAGACACACACCGATTGACCTTCACCTCGATTTTTCTTAATACCAAGACCCGGGGCTTCGAAGGTGTCGTAACTCTTCAAGCGACGATTTACTTTTGATGGAAGTTCTTGATGAAGTGTCGCTTGTTGCCTGACAGTTAACATTAGTTTGGAAGCGCCAATTGACTTCAAATGATAGCGCATTTTGTTCTAGAGGAAAATTGCTCCAATTTCAAAAGATTGAATGAGGCCATGATGTATTGAGAAATAATAGACGTATGGGAACGTTTTTTTTAGAAAAAAAGGGATAGATGTCACTCGTTTCTTTTAGATACTCTTGAAATGAACAATTGATTCAAAGTTCTCAATTCTTTATCAAAATGTGTCTTCTTTATTCTATGAGTAATTTTTATTTCTTTACCATTTTAAAATTTGGAGCTACAAGATGAACAAGAACAAATGCTGTTTCACACATGAAAAATTGTGGAAAATGTATTTTCTTTTGATTGAATACATCTCGATATTTAAAAAATTGTTTTGGATTAATAAAATTCTGTATCATACGATTAAGAAATAAAAATGTGTTATCTAAATGTAATCTTAGAAAGTTTAATATCGCAGTATATATAAATAAGGTCTATCGAATGGAAATCTTTTTCTTGGTACAACATTTGAATATTTTTTTATTTGATTTAATTCAAGAACCGTAACAGAAATATGCTGTTTCGAGATAATTATCTTGCATAGGAATGAACCACTATCTCTCAAGCTTTGTCGAATGAGGACTATTGGCATGCAGAAATCTGAATAATAATCAATGTACGAGATTCAATAATTTTGAAAGGCATCGATATTGTGAAAAACTGACAGTAAATACTTTTAATATTTATAATGAGGGCGAAATAATAATAATAATAATATAATAAAAATATTAAAGAACACTTTGATGAATTTTAGAAAAGGAATTTAATAAATATGTATTTTTTTTCTTTATGGAACCGTGTTCAGAGCTCATGTATATCTTCTTTTTGGAATATTTTCGAAGAGACATTCCACCAAGCTAAAATAGATGTAAGTCACAAGTTGATCGTTATTTAGTGTAAATGATAAGATAAAGTCAAAAGAGTAATTCTATTAGTATTAGAGAGTTTATCTATTTTAAAATTATTTCATAAACTATGAATAGATAAATTTTACAGCTCATTGCGACAGCATAGTAATAGTACAATTACCTTATTCATTGATAATTATATGCATCGAATGCTCGAATGCATCCCAAAACTTATTAATTTAATCTAAAATCTCTGTTACACATACAATTTTTTTTTAAACTAAGCTTATTTTGTTTCGTTCAGTTATACAAGCAAAATAGTTTTCTTTTTCAGGTCATTAAATTGTTTACATTGTTATTTTAATAAGACCACATTTAAAATTGTATTCGAACGTAAAATACTCACCTTTAATTTTTCGTTTCTTATGTAAAAATTATATTAATTTAAGAAAAAAAGGTAACACATAGCGACCACAACATAAAGGTTTTATGTTTAGAATATGCAAAAAGTATTTATTTTAAATAGTGTTTTATAGATCTCGTAGGTATTCTTATGAAACAAGTATTCGAGTAAAAAGATTAAAAATAATAGTGTAAAAGTAATATTATGATTGAATATGTTTAAAAATAAGTCTTAAACTCGACTAAAGCTCCTCAGTGGAATGAGAGCAGTAAAATAAAATAAGGGCAATATGAAAATAAAGAAAAAATGGGCGTCTATAGACTAAAAGACAAATGTCCACTTTTATAGATTTTGTGAGTACTAGGAAACGAAGAAACTAATTATAAAGAGAAAGTATACGATAAACTAAATAAAGTGCAAACTTATGTTCGTTAAATATATATTACTGTCGTGAACTATATGATAAAGAAGAAAAAATAGTTCGGCGATTATATATTTTTTTGCATTTATAAATCACTTCACATTAAAAGTGAAAACTTCTTAGCCATATTAAAGTAAGTAATATATTTTCTTATTATTCTTAAAATTGGTAATATGAAAACAAATATTTGAACTTATTAAATATAAGTTTCTGATACCATTTTCTCGAAATGGGATCAAAGCAAATATTTCATTGCATTAATTAAAAATCTTTTAGTGAAATTATCGTAGTATGCAGGCTTCTTCAAAAAATAAATCATCCGATTCCAAAATTCAATATTTTCATAAATAAATGACATAGAATGGTAAATAATACATGAAATATGGAAGTTCTTTACAAGTGTTTGATATAGCTTCCTTTAGTTACAAGTATAATGTCAATTTGATGTTGCTTAAGTTCACAAAAATCCGTGGGTAATGGTGGCTCTCACATTTTATCTTTTTTCAAACCCCCAGAGGAAGAAATCTCAAGAGGCCACATCAGGTGACTTTGGTGGACAGTTGTGTAACATCAAGTCATCTGGTCCACAACGACTGATCCAACTGCGAGGTAGCTCCATGAAAGCTTCTAAAACAGCTTTAGTAAAATAGACGACACACGAACACGCGAGGGCTATTTTTTGTTCACAATATAAGGTTTCAATGTTTTCCCTCCGTATTCATGTATTACTTATCTTTCTATGTTGCTTATTTTTGAAAATATGGAATTCTAAAATAAGACGATTCCTTTTGAATAACCCTGTATTTTACTCGAAATCCACAACTGGCCGAGTAGCCATAGCGCGAACTCATGGTTGATGTTATTTCAGTTGAGTTCGAATCCAGATTCAGTTAACTCGTCGCATATCAGGGCTGATGAACTCTGAATTCTCTCTCATTGGAATAATGAGGGTTGGCGTGGTGTGGATGTTAGGAGAGGGGGGTGCCAGCTCAGGTGTAGTCCTCGTCACTTGACCGTGGTTCAAAATTACGAGGTCCGTCGACAATAGTCCTTGTGTTGCTTCTAGTACGACGTTTATAAAAACTAAACTAAATGGAATAATGAGGAAGTTGGGAGGGTCGTGTGCTAAATCAGGCGTCATCATGTCAAAATCAGATTGAAAATTATGAGATCTCTCGCCAATAGTCCTCGCGTAGCTTATAAGAGAGATGTTATTAAACAACCAATCAGTTAATCAAAATTTTCAAATAATTTTCACTGGACCGTTCTTCCTCACTTCTGTTGCAGCATATCATGAACCCAAATGACACATACTTACATGCGACACAGATCCCTGAAACTGCAATCAGAATAAACGAAATTTATAGAATATATACCGGTAATAAATGTACTGATTGATTACTTGAATATTAAAATCGCGCCCTGAGAAGCAACAAGAGGGCTGTTGGTGATGAATCTCGCGGTCAAGTGGCAAGAACGATGTCTTAGTTGGCACCTCCCTCGTGAAACTTCCACATCCCGCTAACGTGTGCACCTGCTCCACGAGTCAGTGAGTCTTTAGTGGAAACAAGGCTCGAATCAACGGCTCCATTAAATTGCAGCCGACCACGAAATCGCGACCACGTCCATTTCTCTACTGCGGTTGTAGCAATACGAGCAATGTTTTTAAAAATGCATATTTTTATATTCCCAACATAAAATAATGTTACCTTTTAAAGAAATAAATTTGTATAATAAGAAAAATTTGGATGGTAATTAATTGGAAGTAAAAATATTTTTTCTCCATTTTGAAATCGCAAAAGAGTTTTAAAAAATACCAACATTACTGGCGCCATTTTCAGACATTCGGAACATGCAAATTACAGCTTTTGAATGCATTCGTTACTGTATTCGTAATTTCGAACGATATTTTTATTGATTT
The DNA here is from genome assembly GCA_019974015.1 of Nephila pilipes. Lineage (NCBI taxonomy): Eukaryota > Metazoa > Arthropoda > Arachnida > Araneae > Nephilidae > Nephila > Nephila pilipes. The sequence continues at coordinate 956,984 of BMAW01103208.1, forward strand.
AGTTCTTTACATTATTTATCTTCGAAAGTAAGAGGAAGTATATCACAAATCGGACAACACGCCCATCGGTTGGAAAAATCACATTCCTTCCTTTAGAACGTTTCGTAACCATATTGCTATCCATAAAATTAAAAATAAACAAGTTTAATTACATTAGAAACAGTTATACCACAGTGTTCCAAAAACCGGCATTTCCAATCCAGACGTGTTTGTTTACACATTACCATTTTCCAATAAAATTAAAGACCAATTGTTTACATGACTAGAAAGGGAGGGGGGAAAGGAAATTAACATTATCGGGCCATTATCTAAATGATTTTAATGCCAAATATCGATAAATGTCGGCAAGATTCAATAACCGCCCATTCTTATCGAACACGAAAAAATTGGAATGGGTAAATTAGATCAAGGTCACTTCAGACGCGGATTACGAATTTTTTTTGCTGTTCGTTTCACCTCCCATGCATTGGGCGAGAAGTTTCCTGCTTCATTGGAAAAAAAAATCACATGCCGCGCAATCAAAAAGTCCTTAATTACTGCCAAAGGTTTTCGATCAAGTGACAACGATCTGTGGTCGGACTAATAATCAGGTTTCGTTTCATCCTAAATGGGCAATTAAACGGAGATGATGAGTCGTTTTCGAGGTGTGGGCAAGTTTTATGGGTATTCTTCTCGGCATGTGTGGCCTAATCTCTCCATTCCGAACAAAACGGCTGAGGAAGTACATTGATTACGAGAGGTCTTCGATTTTTCCGTATAATTTTCTTTAGTACATATATCATATTGTCAATAAAGATATGATTTTTAGCAATGTTTCGCTAAAAAGTACAAATCTAAAAGTGATGGATCTCATGCATTTCAATAAATGACGGAAGGATGTGACCCTTTCAGAGAATGAGTGTTTCGTGTACAAAGCGTAGCACAGGATTCGTCTCGTGAATATTTTGATAACGTATATTTAGATTTCGAAAGGAATTATTGATTTGATTCAAGTATGGAATACGGATGCCAATTAGCGAGATTCCCTATCCTCAATCGTTTTTTTCAAACATTATATCTTAAGGGTCTTATCTGAAATGGTATACTTATCCAATACGACAATAAAAATTGAAGTCGCCAAAAATTTCTTTTATTTAATATCAAAAACATTCTTTGGAAACAAAAAGAATATTTTGACTTTAAGTTATCAAAGGAACATAATTGAATGATTGAACTATTTTCATAGGCTGTTTATTATTAGATGTGGTTTCGTTTCGTTTGTACACTTTCATGAATAGACATTTAAAACACATTTAAAATTCAAGTACATTCATTTAATAACAAGCTGTGAACACATTTTAGCGATTACGAAAAATCAGTTGAAGACTAATTAATTTTGATTGCTAGAGCATATAGAAACAACACGGCGGCTATTGGCGAAGAATCTCATAATTTTGAACCTCATTCAAACGACGTTGACGACACTTGAGCTGGCACCTTCCTCTCCAAACTTCCACGCCATTGGAGCCTTGACATATTCAATGTGCATTAGCCTTACAATAAAGCGGGTCTTCTGTAGTATAAGGCTCGAACCAACGACTCGATGGAAACAACGCCGACCGCGAATTGGCGACCACTAGGATACTGTGGTCGATTAGTTAATTTTGGTAATTCAATTCAATGTCTAATAGGAATTTGAAACCTTTGACATTTCTCATTGGTTTTGACTTTCAATGCCTACTTACTTATACGCTTTTATAGCCACATGAGTTGTAGCACAGACTGTTACCAAACGCTAAACACAAATAAAGAAAAATTACATTATAAATTATTATATTATGCTATAAATTTAAAAATCTGTTAAAGTTTGTTCCATCATTTTGTCTTGGTAATTTGATAAAAAAAAAAACAGCAATTTTCTATAATAATGCATATAAGTTATTTATCTAAATATGCATGTTATAGAAATCAAAGAATCTATTTGCATTTCCCCTGAGCCTTGAACCACGTTTTGTGTATTTATATTCATACAAAATCGCAACTAAATGACAATCTCAGGCTTATAAAGCCATTTTTTGTCACCTATTTGACCCTTCCTCACCTTGGGGTTCATCTAATATGCGTGGCAAGTGGTGATTCCAATTTATTTGGCTGCTACTTGTCTATAAAAGCAGCTTCCCAAGATTAACTTTGACGTCCTAATTTGTGGCTGGAATTTCGCCCTCAAAGGCGTTGCAAATGGTTCTGAGGTGTAATTGCTTCTTAATCGATTGGAAAGGTGATATTTAACGCGTAGGAAAATCAATTATTTTTGCGTATAAAGGACGTGCTCAAAAAAGGCCCATTGAAAGACTTGCATATTCACTTATTTAAGTTCTAAGAGCCGAATTGGCCAAATTTTTCAAAATTTGAATTTATATTAAGAATTTATTTTTTTCATTTTTCAAATTTGTCGATTTTTGAATATGTTTAAGGACGCTCTTAAGTTATTTAATGCTTGAGAAAGGGAATTCACATCAGACCTTTGGTTTGAAAAAATATTTTTTTATGTTCATTTAATTTCGTGGGACAACAACACATACGGTTGCAAAACAAAAAGTACCCCTGTCAGGAATAAAAAAAATGGGATATTAAGAATGGAAAATGTGAATGGGGGGGGGGATTAGGAATGGGAATGGGTCATCAGTAATGGGTAATGGAAATTGGTGTATTAGGAATGGGAATGGAATAACTTACTGTAGTATTGCGCATTGACCGCTTTCCTCTTTTTCTTAGTAATTCATGAATATCACGGCCTCTGCTTACCAAAAATCGCCACTATAACTTTTCCAAGTTTCTTCGCCTTCATTGGAGTATATTTGTCAGCAGAAACCCATTAGTTCGGTCGTTGCTGCTTGGCTTACAACGTATGATGATGAATCCAGGTCTCCTATCTAGACGCGGCAGCATGCTGGGCATCAAATGCATTTGAAACTAACCTGTGTATCGTGTCAGATTTATTTTGGTGCTGCTTTACAAATGGCATCCCTGAATAGCTACACCAACTTGCCTCAGAAATGCCATCTATCACCAAAATCATGTATTTTTTGCACCTCCCTAGAATATCTACTTAGGGCCTGCTATCTAGGAAAGATGGGGGGGAGGGCACAGATGCAATTGCAAACTAATTCTCTAATCCAGGAAATTGGTTTGCAACGGGATTTGATTTTGAATGAAATGTAAATAACATACAAGACATATTGAAATACATTCTATATAATAATTACAATGAATTATTTTTAAATGTATTAACTGAGTTAAAACTTTTCTTTACGTTACCAGTTACTACAGCAAGTGCTGAACGTTTTTTCAGGAAATTGAAATTAATAAAGAATTATCTTCGGTCAAGCATTTGTGCAGATTGCTTAAATGCACATGCTATACTAAGCATCGCAAAAGAGATAGCAAATTTTTTTAAAAAAATTCTGAAGTAATTAATATATTAGCAAAAACAAAAACACGCATTTGGTTTCTTGTACCCGGACCCTTTTACAGAGAAGGTTGACTCTGTATCTGCTTATCACATTATATCTTTAAAATTTAGAAATGCTTTACAAGTATGCATTTTTTGTTTCACTGCTTAAATTTATAAATTCGCTTAGCATCATAGCATAGGTGGAAAAAAACAGAATCAATTTTATAAAATAAAAATAGTTTGATTCCAATAACAATGGCTAATATAATACATAATACAATATTCTTTATAATCTAGAAAGGTTATAACATGGGACTGATTTTATGTTTAAAAATACCTTTCCGAGTTTGAATTTAATTTTGTAACAACGAGAGAAGTGCGAAGACATCTTGAACGTTTGTGAATATATATTGAGACTATAAAATTAATAGCATTAAGATTTTCATAAGATAAAATTCTGTAAGCAGATGAATCCTGAAATATTTCGATTTGCTTCATTTGAAACCAATTTCGATGGATCTTGAGGAAATTGCATAATAAAATAGATATTTATGGAATGTTATGAATTTAAAGAAATAAAGATATAATATTACACAAAAATGCAAAATGTTATGAAATAAGCAATATATTAATCGTTATTTCAACTGTTTCTAATAACCAACCATTGTTAAATATTAGTAGCATTCGAAATGATTATATGGGAAAAAAACTAATTCAATTTCGCACGCTCATTGAGATTCATTCTTCATCTCTATTTTTAATTTTCATTTTAAGTACTATTAATATTCCACCACTTTTGAACATGAGCAGGAGGTTAAATGATTCCATCGGATGAAACTAATTTAAATTCTTACACTCACTGAGATTCATTTTTCTTCTCATTCATAATCTTCATTTTAAATGCTACAAATATTCAACCAGTGTTGAATTTGAGCACGAATTGAAATAATTCCTTGGGATGAAACTTCGCTATTTTTGTAATACTTTTAGATTTTATTTATTATTATTATTCTGGGAGGAAGACAGCAATTAAGAGTTTAAACGTTTTAATTAAAAGTTTGTTAAGAAAGAATTTAATAAATTTTTACAAAAATTAAATACTTTTACCTAAATATTTATCTTTATAAGGAATAATTCTTATAATAGAATTTTAAATAATTTATTTATATTAAAGAGAGCCCGGGTTGTAATGACTTATAGCATTTTCTGATTAATAACATTTAATAAAAGCAGAGCATAAATAACGCAATAAAACAAAATTATTTTTTAAAAAAAATATGAAAGAAAGTCATGCATGTGAGTGAATATTTATTTTCTTATAATGACTGTATTGTTGACAGTTGCTTTGAAAGCTTGTTTTTTTTTTTTTTTTTTAACTAAATGGGTAAAATAAATGAAATGCCATGTCTTTCAGAAATTTTAACGGTAAATTTCACTGTAAAATTTTCGCTCAAAATTAATTCTTGTCTCCTGTTTAATTAATTTAAATAATTCTCATTACCGTTTATTAAATTAGCCTTAAAGACTGATAAAAAATTTGAATATATCTATTGCTACCAAAAATACGATAGTGTAAGTATGGAAGATATCATCTTTAAAAAAATTGAGGAAAGGATCTTTTCAAAGGGTTTCGAAATATTTTAGTACTATATACTATGTACAAGTATCCACGTATCTCGTAATGATTGGATAACAATTATGTCTTTAATTTAGCATTGTTAGTATTCCATTTTGAAATTGAAGAGGAATGAAATTATTTTTTTTTAATTCTCACGTTATTCAATTTTTAAAACATTGTGAAAAGTAGATAAATTAAAAATTTAATTCAAATGATAAAACAACATAGTAAAAGCTTTGTCTGTATAAAGTAGAAAATATTCTATGACTAATTGTTTATTAACATCGCACTTAGAAACAACACGAAGGCTACTGGAGACACACTTCGTAATTCTGAACCACAGTTTATTGATGAGGATAACACCAAGTTGAGACCCCACTTTCCTACCATGTCCACACCTCGCCAGTGCGGGAACTTTGCAGCTTAACAGATTTAACGTCCGTATGGTGCCGCGAAGAGTTTTTAGAGGCCTCGAACACTCGGTTGACTAAAACAATGCCGGCCACGTACTCGTGGCCATGACCACTCTGCTACCGCAGCCGCAAGAATTGCGCTGACTCTAATTTCAGAAATGTGTGTTTTGTTCAATATAAATCAAATACTTTGATCAAAACAACGACAAGTTTCATTTTTATGTTCATTGATACCATTTTTTATATTCCACCTTATACCAATTCCTTATTTTCATGAAGTAACCTTTAAAAAAAGCTTTGATAATAATGGAATTTGAAATGTGACACTCTTTTTTTTTTTTTTATTTTCGTGGTTGATTAATTGAAAATAATATTTAAGTCATTGCGGTAAAAATTTATCCATTGAAAAATATTTGATTGAGACGCACTCAACACGATTATATATTTGATTAAAATTGCTGTGTTTTAATTTTGGGGAAATATTTTAAAATTGGCAGGTTTAGTATATTCTTTTCATCATTTATTTTTGGAGCAAAAATTTAATATGAATAATTTTTTAACATATGGAATTCTTGTTACTTTCGAATAAATTTCGTAACAAATTGAACTTTAAGGATTTATTGCAGTATTCATAACGTTTAAAAAGTAACAATTATCTTAAAACTAAATAAATAAAGAAAATGAAAGTATATAAATTGACAAAAGCTTAATAACTAATGGTAGTGAATAGTAAGATACTCTATCACTACTTCATCCGGTTTAAGAAATTTAATATTTAAATTCAAATAACGTTTTGAATTAAATCTGACATCTTTAATTATCTTTAATGGCCACATGATTGAAATTGAGAAAAGTAGTGAGAAATCTTGCGTAAGCAAAACGCTTAGACAAAAATAAAATTAGACTAGTAGTGCTTTAACAAAGGAAAATATCTGCTTACGTAAATACTTATGCAATTAAGTACATTTTTATCGAAGGAGAAAAGTAACTTATTTATACATATTTTTAAAGATTATTTCTAGTGAGACAATTTCGGTACATCAGCCGGAGACTTATTTTTGTCGTATCAGTTGGTTAAAAAAAATAAAAAATCTTAAGAAAAAATTGAAATTCTATTTACTAGTTTTCCTTTTCAAGTTTTCTAAAAATTAGAATTATTCAAAATGAATTTTATTAGATTAAATAAGCGTACTTCTGAGTCCCAGGCTTTACAGAAAGCGATTATTATTAAGAAAAGAAAATATCATCTTCAAATTCCTGTTATGTATTTTTATTCTTCCTTTCTTAACTTCTTAAGTACAAAAACGTTGCCAATGTTAGCAACAAATAAGAACAGTTCCCAAAATTTCAGAGCTCTAGCTTGATGGGAAGTTGGTTAAATTAACAATAGACAATTTGATGACACACTGATACACATACATACAGACACACATCAAGTGAAATGCATAACAACGTTGAAACTAACTAAAATTAATTAATCCGGTAAATTAAATGTTTGGAATACAGTTTAGTCAAACCACTCTTGGAGACAGGAATTATTTGGTGGTATTTTGCCAAATGTTGCTAAATTGGTCCGCGAAGCGGACTTAACATTCAGCCAAAAAAAAAAAAAGAAAAAGAAAAAAATTTCGCCAAGTTTGGCAATTATTCAAATTGCGCCAAGTGATTGGGCTAAACTGCATTATTAAAAAAAATATGAGTTAAAACTTGTCGCAAACGTCTAAATATTGCATTGTTAGGCGAGTACGAACGATTCCCAAAATTTCAAAGCTCTAGCTTGATGGGAAGTTGGTTAAATTAACGATCGAAAATTTGATGACACACACACACACACCAAGTGAAATTCAGAAAAACGTTGTAAAATAAATAAAAACAGACGATTCTGAAATAAAAATCAATTATTAAACTAAACATTAAAAATTAGAACAAATGATAAGTTTTATTTAAGTAGGCAATAACGTTCCGTTCAGATATTAAAATAAGAGCAGACGATAAAATATTAAATGAAATATATTTTAGCAATGTAAGTAAGCCAACTAAATGTTATTATTATAATCATAATGTATGATAATGTAAATCCTTTGAACCTAACACCATATATCCCTTATTTTATGCCCGCGCATTTTTGTTGACGCCATTGTCATAAAAAAACAATAACACATGTTAGCACATACTAAAAATATTAATTTATATTTTCCACGTGTTAAGGATGAAACTTCATGTTTCTTAAAAAATATACGACTCTTTCAAACTTGTGAAATTAACATTGAAACAGTGAAAGTAAATGAACGGCGGTAACGAATGTGAAAAAGTAACCAGGGTTTCTCGATTATTTTATTCATTTTACAAGGCTTATTAGTTTTTATCCATTTCTAATCAAAGAACTATCATATCAAGTGCAAGGGTAGTGGTAAAGGAAAAGGCTTTATATTTGTCATTTGAGGAAATTAGAAGATAAGAAAGACATTGATTATAGAAAAGTTGGTCTTTTGGGTGGGTAGCCGGAAATAGTATCAAACAAAAAATGAATTAGGAATTATAATGGATTTTTAAAAAATAGTTCATGTGCGTGGAACCACTGGTATTTAAGCGTGGAGGTTATGAGAAACCGCAAAAGCAATGAATTAGTTTCGACATGTGTGTGGGAAAGAGAAGTTTAGAATATAAACTATAATTGTGTTGACTGATTTCGAATCGGGTAGACTTGGAAATAATAAGAATAAAAATTTCAATTATTGTTAATTATCAAGATGGAAAAGAGTATTTAAGATCATTGCTTTAATTTAATTATAAATTATTTACCAATAATTAATATCAACTATTGACTAGTTATCGTTAATTATTAGGAATAATTGAATACATATTTATGAATGGTATATTTGTTGACTTCAAAACAATAAGAATGTATTTCTAAGAGCCCCTCTAACATTTAGTATCATAATTTTTTAGACTCTGTCAGTCATATAATATAACTCTATTTAGTGCAATTAACACTTAATAAATCCACCAATAAACTATAAATAAAAAATTTAAATAAGAAATTAATTTTCTATCAATTACAGCCATCATATATTGATAAAATATTATTTTATTAATATAGGGGGAGGAAAATTACAAATATTTTAAGCTTCTTCTATTATTACATTAATTAAAAGTAACTATTGCAGGTACCAATTATTTAGTGTCATTTAGTTTATATTGAATCACATTGGAGTTTTCAGGATTTTCCTTCTTTTATTTCGTATTTGATTTTATATATATGTGGTATTTAATTTTTATTTGATTTTGAAATAATTGCTAAATCTCCCCCTCAAGAACTTTTAAAAGTTTAAAATTCGAATGGTATTTCACTACAGAGCTCAAGGAATGGAATCTTCCAAGCCACATATAAAATCTATAATTGAGATTAATACTCTGTTAAAGACCAGAAACTCCATAAAGCCTCTACATTGCATTATTTTTTTAAAAATGTAAATTAATAATTATTTCTTAGGAGATTCATACGGTTTTATTTTTCATTATATTTCAGTTAATATTCACATTTATATTAATGTTGTACAAGGTTTGGGAATATAGTGAACGAGTTCTTAGAAATGAAAATAAAAACGTTATTTTTATTTTAAGTGAAAGATATATGCATAAAAATAATACTTCATAACTTTTTTGAAACATATTTCAAGATTTATTTAGTCATTTTGTATATATAGACAAAAAAAAAAAAAAAATGTAAACGAAAATATTTCTGCTTTTTGGTGCTAATTTGGCGCTCTCCTTCCTCCTTATGCCAGCCTTTTTACCTTTAAGTTTCACTTATCAATGAATTCTTTTCGTATCTGCATTGCTAAAATTGCTGGGGTTTTTTTTGGGTTTTGTTCTCATCCTGTATTACTATTTCAATTAAATTATTGTTAAACCAATAGCGCAAAATCATTCAAAAAATATAAGTATAAAAATATTTTTAAAACAAGCTTTTATTTCAAGATAATTAAAAAGTATACAAATAATTTTTCTTAATGTAAAATGATATATTTTACAAAAGCTAGGATGGTTTAACTGAGATACCCAGGTAATTACTGATGAATTGAGTATAATGGCTACTTACTTTGATGTGAGATCAAAGTAAATATTAAAGCCTAACGTAAAAATAGCACTTGTGGGCTTAAAAATGCCTTAAAAGGATCGCATCGAATGTACTATTAATAATTATATTTAACCGCAAAAAAAATGTAAGCTAATATTCCATTATAAAACGAAAAGCAAAAGTGATTACTTTTCAACGTCGCGCTGCAAAACAAGAGCAGGACTGCAGGTGACGGACCATGCTATTTTGATCGCCATCAAATGACGAGGACGACACCTGAGTTGGCCCCTCTTTCTCCAAATTTGCACATCACGCCAATGGGAGGGCGTGGGACCTCGACTAGATTTAGCGAGCTTCAATGCCGCTACACGACGGGTCTTTAGTGGCATCAGGGCTCGAGCTCATGACTCGATCGTCGGCCGCGAGTTCGCGACCATGACCACTAGCTATCGCGGTCACATAAAACGATAAGTAAGCGCTAATTCCCATACAGAAAAATAAAAACACTTTTTCAGTTAAACTTATATCAACAAAATTATTCTGTATTTCAAAATACGTTATGTAAGACTTTTAAAATGTTAAAAGAAGTATTAATTTTAATCGCATTTACTGTTTCAAAGTAAGTAAAATTTGGTAAGAATGTTGCACGGGTAGCATTCTAAAATAATTATTTAATTAATCAGATTTAATTAGTTTGACTTTCGGGTTAGTGTGATATACTATTTCGAGTCTGACCTCGGTTAATGATAATTTAATTCAAATAATAATTTTTATCACACTTTCAAATAACTAATTAATAATGAATCTAATTAGTAAATGGACGAAACAAAAAAACATCACTGTGTGACAGTGATAGTAGAAAAGTCCAGCAGAACCGGATAAAATGCCATTGACATAGAGGTATTGAACTACTTTGATTCAAATTGCACTTTGGGTATGAGTAAGTGAAAATTAATGGGCGTGTCCTCAACATGAGGCTATTTCAAAGCCTTCTCATCTTTTTCAAAACTTTTCGAAAGTATTCTTTTTGGTCACATCGCAGCTGTGGTCAAGTAACCTTGTTACCGAACGAATTTAGAATGAAAATCGAATGTGAAAAATAAAAATAAAACAGACAGAACGAACAAGAAATAAAAATGACCAGGTGAGTGTTTTCCCTCAGGTAAGGAGAAAAAAGTGATACGTGATCTGGTTTATAATAAAACCATTTTGTCTCACAGGAGTTGTCGAAAAAAATTCTGCTTTTGTTTGTTTTGTTGCATCTTGATCTCGTTTGTTCCGTTTTAGAATAATTAGCCGCGCCCGATCCATTGTTACCGATCGCTTCAACCAATGGCAAATAAGGATCTATTCTGTCTTTAGAAGTTCACGAGTCTTTTGGGAACTCATTAACCTTTTCGTTCAAAACCAGACATTTGCTAATTTTTGCAAGTTTGTGAAAGCATCAATTTGTGCAATCACAAGGAATATTTATTGAAGACAAATGTATTTTTCTTTCTTTCTTTCGATATTTAAATCAGTCCTTTCGACGCGGTAGCAATTTGCATGGTTTAAATGTTGTCTTTTTCTTAAATAGGTCATTTTGCATTTAAAGACATATTTGGTAAGAAAAAAAAACTAGTTTGAGAAATGATTCCATTCCTATATTCTCTTCTATGCAACTTTGTATTCAGAATATCATCAAAATATATACCTTAAATTTTGAAATTTGCACCGAACTTGGGGACTTTAGTATAATGTTTCAATTTCAAAAGTCTTGCAATTTATAAACGTGACTTATGTACGAGGGTCGTTCAATAAATCTTTAGAAATTTCAAGAGATGTGGTGCTCGTAGCATCGAAAATTGTTTATTTTTAGTAAGCATCAGGGCTCACTAATTGATTGATTGATTTTATTAACATCCTTCTAGAAACAACACAAGAGCTTATGGAGACGGATCTCGTAATTTTGAAACTCGACCAAATGATGAGGACGACACCTCCCTTTCCTTACTTCCACTCACAGCAACGGGTGGACTTTAAGCCTTAACAGATTTGACAAACATCAGTCCTGGGTAAACGGCGAGTCTTTAGTGGCATCAAGGCTCCAAACTCCGACTCGACAAAAAACACCGGCCGCGAGTCCACGACCAAGACCACTAGGCTACTACGGCCACTATGATTCATTGGAAGCCAATTCTCAGTTACTTGTATTCGTGATCACTACACACTCCTTTCCCACCTCAAAAGTTCTTCATCATAACTTATCTGGCTGATGAGATTATCCTCGCCTTCTTTGGAGCAGATTCACTAGAAGAAACCCAACATTTTGATTTTTGCTTGATTTTCGGTACATAATGATGATTTCAGGTCAAAACGACGGTGACAACTCAACGCATCAGCAATCCAATTTTGATTTGGCAGCACATGACTACCACATCAAAACTAACTTATGAACCAATGTAAAATTTGCTTCTGCTCCGTTTAACAGATGGCAGCATCTAGTGGTAACAACAGTTTGCCTAAATGATGCCATCTGTTTTCAAATACAAGTACTTTTTGAACTACACTCGCATATTAAAAGTGAATTATTGCAGTGTAGTGAGTGGGATTGAGAAGATGCATTTATTAGCAACAAAGCATTTTTTAACGTAGTTGGTGATAGAAAGAGTTAGCGGAAGCTATCAGTGAAGAATTATGTATACGTTGACAAGGGTAAAGAGATTTAAAATTAAAGATAGTGGGGACCTGCATTGGGTTAGGGAGTCGGAGTTTTAAAATGCTATGGACTCGGACTCGACTGATCCGCAACAGCTAAATAATATTCTTAACATTAATCTTTAGATGCGGACGTGTGTAGAGATTAATTCACAAGCGTAATAATAAGCATCTGGTGTTTTAATAAATTGATATTCAAATGAACTTATATTCAGTTACTGCCTGATTTGAAATCATTAATGAAATGTGTTGATTGGAGACTCTTTAATTGTTGAATAGTGATGGACCAATCAAGTGAAAGGAACAATATCGGGACATTACTATTTTATTTAATAAATTTCTGTATTAGTGTGCTCTATTTTTTAGTTTTTTTTTCTGAATATCTAGATTGCCTCTATATTATTTTACATTCTTTTTGTCACATAAAAATACTAAAGCAGTAATCATATCTTTATCAACAGGAATTCCATATACAGAGATAAACTGTAAAAACTACAAAATATTTTACAATGTACTAATACAAAAATTATAAACAAAATAAATTATTTACATAAAGCTAATTTCTTATGTAAGTAATAACAAAATAATTACAAATTGAAAATCTGTTTCAAATAATAAACAATATTAAAGCAATTCAAAAGTATTAAATAAACAAAATTCATTAGGAATTAAGCTGTATTTGTTATCAACTTTGTAGTGAAATATACTGTTATGTGAAAAGAATTGGAACTTAAATAAAGATAATGAAATTTAATTTTGATGAATTCGATAAGGCTCACAAAAATGAAGAGATTCAAAGTATTTGGAAAATTACATTTAAATTGTAACAAAATTTTTGCAAAATTTATACACATTATTTGATATGTTGGAATTTAGCAATTCATGAGGATGAAGATGAAAATGGAAGCTTGTAAATTCTACATATTTCTTCAAAAATTTCTTTTGAAATGAAATTCTATGCTTTAATTATTCAGCTATTAATAAAATATTATTAATATACTTATTGTTTTAAATTCTACGTCAGTTGTTAAAGAAAATAATATTTAAAAAAATCTATTTAAACGTACATTATTTAGACAATAAATGGAAAAATTAAATTATCAAAAGTAACTTTTTATTGGAAGATGCATTAATGCACTACATAATATGTTTCAAAATTCTCTATTTACGCAAATTCATTTTCTTATTTTAAAAGTCCTTCAAAAAACGTATTATGTATAGTTATCAAAATAAACAACAATTTACTTCCTTACTGTGAAAAACTAGTCTAAATCGAGTCAGTATTTTTAAACATGGCAAATAAAATAACGATAACATATACGTATCAATTGAAAAAGAACTAAAGAAATTTTAATAGAAATAATGCTTTATATGTCATTTTAATTTAATTAAACGTTTTATTTTTTTTAACCGTGAGAATGAAAAGATTTCGAACGTATATATATTAAAAAAAAGAGTAAATTTTCCTCATTTGCAGATAAAAGAACATGGATTTATTGTCTACCTTGAATGTTACCCAGAATTGTTGGTTGATTATAAATTTCCAAGTCTAGTTTTCCTTGCTTATATCTCCACGTCATTCAGTGCTACTTTGTAAACGAAATATTACGATGTTGCTACTTGATGTATCTGGTAGAAAAATTAATTTAACAAGCAAGTGGAAACGATTATCCGCAACCGATTAACAGGGCGAATCGGAGGTATGCCAGCTAAAGTCGGTTGAAAGTTTGGGTTGGGTCTGTGAGAGTCCTTGAAATTTTGTTTTCTGTGACCTATTAAAGCTGGGTTATCGGATTAAGTTGTTGCTGCATTGTTTTAAGCAAGGCTTGGGAAGTCTGCCTGAACTTGCAGGAATTTTTTTTCTTTGGCAACTCCCAATGATATCGGACCCAAAACCCCAACAATGAGCAGAGTTTTAGAAGTTTAATTTATCTCGTTGATCTATACTCGACAAATATTCGTTTGTCTAAACAAGTCCCATTGGGTAATTCCAATGGATGCTTCCGGTACCTGGTAACCTGTAGAAGATCTACCACGCCTATTTCAATGCTTACCATAAAAGTCTTTAGTTGAGTTCTCATTGTTTTGTAACATTATTACTACTGTTATTTTTTTGCTTAAAAAGTGATTGACCTAGAAGTTATCTCCTCAATGACGCCTAACAGCTTTTCGATAAATACAAGCAATGGTATGAATGTAGAAAATTAGAACTCATACAGTTAGAATTATGTAGTTTATAAGCAAGGCATATTTCTGTATCCTTTTTTTTAAATTACTTTAATTATTAATTAGAATTATTAATTTGATTTTCTATCTCTATTTCAAACTGAATGAGATAGAATTCAACATCGAGGGGGTAAATTGAAATTGGACATCGTGATGTTATTTAATGTATAGAACTATTGTGCGCAAAATATGTTTTTAACATTGATAGTTTGATCATAATTAAAAATTCATTTCTTAATAATTTTCGAAAAGTAATAAGTATAAGTCATCATAAAATATATTTTCCATTCAAAAATATCTATCTTTGCAGTTATCTTTTCATTAAATGTTTTTTAATAGACCGTAAGATTCATATAATGGTAAGAAAATGATGTTATAATTGATCCTAAAAGAATTTGTGACACATTTTAAAAAATTACAATTATTAAATAAAAACTACTAAATTAAAAATAATAGAATATAGGATAATTTAAAAATTTGACGAACAAGGAGTAGAAGATAAAATATTTAAAACGGTATTATTACCTAAAACACTAATTAATATTTTCAATCTTTTATGTATTATTTAACGATTCACTAAAATAATACATCAAAGAATTATTAAAGAAAATTGAATAAATGCAGGTACATTTTTCGATATTTGTAATTCTGTCATTATTTTAAAATATAATATAATCATTCAAATAAAATAAAATTCACAATAAAGAAATATTAAATACGGAGTAAGAAATAAAAATATTTCACTAAAATATTTCTCTTCTTAATATATCTTAAATTATGTGTGAAAATAAGAAAGACGAATTGTTTCTG
This sequence comes from Nephila pilipes, assembly GCA_019974015.1. Taxonomy (NCBI): domain Eukaryota; kingdom Metazoa; phylum Arthropoda; class Arachnida; order Araneae; family Nephilidae; genus Nephila; species Nephila pilipes. Next base: position 972,262 of record BMAW01103208.1, read on the forward strand.
AAATACTTATCGAACTTATTAAAATACCAGATATCATAAATTAAATTTTAACTTTCTTAGGATTTTCAGTATACTCAATTTTTTCGAGAACATTGTACTTTAAAGCTAAAACCGAAAAATGTTTCAAATTTATGTTTTTGACATTTACGAAGGTAGTAATATTTGAAAAAATGACATTTTGAAAATGGATGCGATTCTTTTCTAACATCTCATTGGATCTTTTAAGAAATGTAAACAATTCGTCATCGCCCCCCCCCCTTGACGAAGATTCATCATATATCATCAGGGGGTAACCGACAGTTGGGGATTTCCTTTTCCGCAAACGATGAAAGAATGTGCACCTTCTTCTCAGGTTTTGGGATCGTATGTCATAATAAACGTCAATTCACAATCTTTAAATATGTCATTCTTTTTTAAGCGATCGTCTTTTACAAAAAACATTTTTGGCAAAGAAAAGTTTATAGAAACAAAATCCTTCGCAATTAGCGGTCCCTACGGATCAGGCCGAAAGGAATCTGGGTCAGAAAATGTCAGAAAAATTTAGGGTAAGCTATATTTCAAACTACAAATTCTTCACGTTTCCTTAATTAAAAATCGTCTGCAGATGCCACCGCTTTTATTTTTTGAACCGAACCTCTGGGTATAGGTGATTGTGTCTTTTTCAAAATACAGATTCCACTCTGTTACTCAATATGTCGTACTTTTTCGTGGGTTTCGTCATGAAGGAAAAAACGCGCCGGTTCCAGAACATAATTTCCTGAAATAGGGTTATGTAGGAAGCTTTTTAATACAAAAGTAACCTCAGATGTGTTGCATAACGGTCGCATGATTTCATAAATAGACAGTAAAGAATCGCATAACTCTCATCTGGTTATGACATAAGGTTAAATAATATTTACTATTACTTAATATTTAAATGGAAAAATTAACTGTAGTAGGGTGGCGTTATGCAACGCGGCGGTCAATTTCAAGACCTGTCCCTCATAACCTTTTCAACTCTGATTCACAAAACAGATGAGTTTTTATTTACAGTGCATCTCATTCTAGGGTGGGTTTCGTGAAAAATTATGTAATGTGGCCAGGTGCATGTTTGACCGCCACAACAAACAGAGAAAACGAAATTAGGTGAAAGTCCATCGTGGTCATTCTTTCACTGTCGTGGTCAAGTTGCAAATATAAATGATTGTGAGGTAATTTTAAGAGTCTTTGGTAACGAGCATCTCTTACCGAGAGACCTTATTCCAGTTTTAAATTTCGCATCACCTACTTTTGAGTGATCCATGAAAGCGCTCACGTGACCAAACAGATAGCGTGGAAAAACTGTGTCAATACGAACTGTTTTTACACGACTCCAGATTAAAATCAGTTGATTATAGCAGTTGGTGACGAAACGGCAGGTTCAAAAGAAATATTGGCGTTGCCGCTAATTTGGTTAGAGTCATGTTTTCTAAGCGATTTAAATTTGAAATTATTCACAAAGAAGGTGACTCACATTAAGAACGCGTGACAGCGACAGGAAAGACATAAAAGAGTTCAAACAGTTGATTGATTTCTACTCGCTGGTGTAGAAGCTAGTTAATCAAATATTTGATTACTTTTAATAGGTTATTTTAATTTTTAAGAAAAATTAAATCGAGTGAATGAGAAACCATTTCTCAAGGAGAAAAATTTGTTATAATAAATATCGTCAGACAAAAAATCGTAATTGAAGTTTTCGATGCTGGTAACTATAATTTATAATTATTAATTTTTGTAGAATAATATTATAACTTCATTTTGATTTTTGAATGAACTTTTTAAGTTTACAGTAACGCAGGAAACAAACTTCTTTTTTTTAACTACTTATTTCTCATTTTCATTTCTATTTTATAAATTATCTTTTCACTTTTTATTTTGCTTTCTTATGGAACAATCATTTCACTTTTACTTGCTACTGTAGTTTTAGCCTTGCTTTGGATTTTAATTACCTTTTCGTCTTTAAACTTCACACAAATAAAAGGAACATAGTTAACTGTAACAATTGATTTTTAATTTACAATACTTTTATCGCATTACGTCGGTGAGCACCTCAATTTACTTTTAGCGAATACTTCACATGCAATGAATTACACATCTCTTTCTCTCTCTCTCTGGAATGTTTTTCTCTCACAGAGGGTCCTGTGTGAACAAACACCTTGCAAACTCGCCCCTTCCAAAGTGACCTCTATAGGCAGATGATAATAGTAAATACAGCTGGTTATAAAATTTATAACTTAATTATAATTATTTATAAAATGTGTGGTAGTTATAATTTAAAAAATTAATTATTAACCGACGCAGTAATAAATATCACTATTACAGGTAATATAAATTAGATATTCATACATCTCTCGTTCATTGTATTATAACTCCTACTTCATGAGCAAAAGTAAAGTAATTTTTAAATCTTTTCGATTACTGTTGTGTGTGTACAAGGAATATTTTCATGAGGAAAAAATCTATAGCAATAATCTGTCTCAAAACAATAATGTGTTAGATTTGATATGTATCGTGGCACAAAGAAAGGAACTTTTAATAAAAGAATATCAACAATTTATAGCACTGTATTGTTTCATAACTAATTAATTATTATCATTCCACACACGCTTAGAAACAACGCGAGGACTACTGGTGACGGACCTAACAATTTTGAGCCATAGTTGAGTAAAGAGTATCTTATCTACCTGATCTGGCATCCGACTCTCCAAACTTCATTATCGTGCCAACGTGAGAACTTTGAGTCTAGACAGATTTGACTTGTATCATGACTTTTATACGATTCTAACATTAAAAGCTACATATGAAGGTATTTTACACTTCTGAATTTATTTTTAAATTTCTTCCACAAAAAACAACATTGAATGATGAACGAAAATGCTGTATTCTTTTACAGAGATCTTGAATTATAAGATAATATTAAAAAAATAAAGAAATTATCTTCATATTTGAATCGATTCTTGATGGAAATTATTTCGAAATTGAAATATTTATTCATTAGTAATAGTGGTGTTGAAAAGTAAGTACTTTAGATGAGGAGTATCCATACTTTTAGGTACTGAAAGCCGATTATGAATCACAATAAAAATGACAAGCACACTTTTCAAAAACGCAATTAAAATGATGCTCTCGAATGATTTTTTAGTTTTCTTGAATAAAAAATCTCATTATTCAGGTCAGGTTCTTAAGTACTTTCGAATGCTATGTGGTCAACTAATCGAACCGAGTAGAATTATTATCTATTTATGGTTTACGTGATTAATCTCTATTTTTAAAAATAAGGTCTTTATACTGCGTAAAATATGCTACCTCTTGAATAAATTACATCACAAATAGCGACAAAAATCTTTTGCGTAAAAAATTTCTGTATCCTGGTCATCGAATAATGCAAGGACGTTCCCCTGAATTACAAGTGATCTTTAGACAGAATTAGGTTTCTTATTAGCATGGACGTGTGTGTGTTAGGTTCAATCACCTTTCACAGATCATAAATCTGACAAAAGCTGCTCAGGCATGCCTTTTGCTTTCTTCTAATAGATTCTTTCATTTCTCTCCTCAGCGTAACTTTCACCCTCGATTAACAATACAATCGCCATTTCCTATAAGATCATGGGAATGTCGTCCGTAGAATCTCTGACAAAAAAACCCAAACGAATCAAAAACACGTTACATTCCTATGCATTCTGTTTCGTCTCCCTCAAATCGCATCGCAACAATTCTCTTCGTTTTTCTTGCTTTTCGAATGGATTCTCTGGTGTATTGTGGCAGTTATACTGTTCTTCCCTTTCCCATCCATTGTTCTAGGAAGTTGTCCTTGTTACAATGAAACTTTCTTGTGTCCTTAAAGAAGTTTTGTTACTTGGATGGCGGAGCATCTGGGACATAGAAAATGGCTTTCTGGAGTCCATAATAATAGTATTGTTGTATCATTTCTGTGTTTTTAGAATATTAGTGTAGTTTTTTGGATGTGACGAGGTAGGAGAAAGAAAAGGAAACGAATATGACTAGTCCTTAGATTCCTAAATTACTTTTTGTTGTTGTTATTGTAAATGAAAAAGGAAGATGAAAACACAAGGAAATTTTTTTTTGATCTAATTAAAACCTTGAACTCGTAGATATTCCTTTGAAAACTAACAAATGAGCAATTGATATGAATAAAGGTTGCTTATATATTGCCTAATATATATGACCTTCAAATAAAATTGTATAGGGAAAAAAAGAAAGAAAAATTTGGTTTCTTTTCTCTCCTCTATGTTTAACCATACGAACAAAATATAAAACTTCCCATCTCAAAACATTTTCTCTTATTTCTCCCAAGTATCTTACTTTTTCAAGCCTTGTAAATTAAAAAGAATATTAAGCTTCGATTTCAGTCATATATATAATTCCATAAAACAAATCCATAAGGATACGTTACACATGAATGTTTATCAGTCCCATGATTCGTTTTTTTGAATATTTTAAAAAAATACAAAAATTCCTAAAGTTTGAGAATATATGTACATAGTTTTTACATTTTTAAGTTTATTTAACATATTTCATCATTTTCTTAAACAATTTTGTTTTAATAGACTTTAAATGTTTGCAAAATATATTTTTTCAATATTAATCGCAGAATGAGAAATATTTTGAAAAAGGTACAGCACATGAAAATGCCTTCATCTTTAAAATTTCAATTAATGTTGCTATATAGATAAAATATAGAAAAGAAGGATTTTGTGTTATGATCATTAAATGAAGTGAAATCACAATGGAAAAAAATTGACTAAAAGCACGTTTTAAAAATGAGTTAGAACAGATACATTTCTTTTTCAATTCGTTAGGAGGGTAAGGTTTCAAAACATCTGTCTCATTATGATCTACATCTTAAGATCTTATTTAACATGGATATTCGAAAGCAATGGTTGAACAAAAAGCACGGAATCTTAATTCCAAATGAGCTTGTTTCATTTATTCATACTTAGTTTGACAAATTCCATCTTTTTTGATTGTTGATGAATTTATTAAACACTTTGAGCAGTAAAAATATTAAATAAAGATAGAAGACATCTAAAAGAGTTCTGGCTTTATTCATGTCACATGGCATTCAATTTTTCAACTATCTCATTTTTAGTAAACAAAGAATATCATATCGGTTTGATAGTTTGTCACATTGCACAATTAAGAGATGTATCTCCCTCTCACTATTATGATAAAAATGGAAATAAAAATTTCACTTCATGTATCATACAAATAAAAATTACTTTAATTATTCACAATAGTTTTTTTTAAAAAAATTGTTCATTATTTTATTTAGTTTATTTTTCGCTTTTCTCTATGATAAACTAAACCGCTTATTGAAGAGGCGCAGTTAGGTATCTCCCGTCGTATTCGATCTGCACTCCTTCATTTTTTATTATCCATCAGAGTTATTGACAGAGTGGTTATATGTATTACAAGCCACATTAAATGAATGAGTGATTGAGCTGATATCCCACTCTGCAAATTTAAGAAAACTTCACCTAGAAATTGGTAAAATGAACTTAGCGTACAGTATCCACTGTTATTTTAATTGCGATTTTTGGTAGAATCAAGACTCGAAATCATGATTCTGCCATCTATTTTATAGCGTTTATATATCAAGATGATTCAAAAAGCATCTGCTTTTAACGACAGATGGCGCTGTTAAGGCAAGTTGGTGTTACCTTTGTGTACTGCCAACAGTCAAAGGGTACCGAAACAAATGTGATCCTGATTTATAGGTTAGTTTTTTGGTGTCGCATCGAGTTGTCACCGTCGATAAGCCCTGGATTCATCGCTTTTAACCAAAAGCCATGCAATAATCAAAACAATGGGTTGCTTTCGGTGAATATTTTCCAAAGAAGGCGTAAGCGGCTGGAAAAGTTATGGGGATTTTATTTATTTATTTTTTTTTATAAGAAGGGTGTCATGCTCATGAACATCTTAGAAAAGTTAAAGCGATTGATGATAGTACTATAGTGATTTACCATATTCCTATTTCCCATTCCTCATATGAGTAATTTTTTAACCATCCTCATGTACATATATATGTATTACGAAATTATCGGAAAAATTTATCAAATTATTATAGATTATCAAATGATACTGATCCAGAATTGATTATGATATGCTAATGCAAATGAATAACTCTTAAAGACTCAATATGCATTTGAGTGGCACATTTTCTTTTTCCTTGTAAAGAAGATTGCAATAATGAAGACAAAGACTGCAGAATTCCATTCATTATTACCATAGAAACATTTTCGATTACTTATAAAGATGCTCCTAAATATATATGATATAAAATGATATTTGATACTTTTTAAATACATTTCTCTTAAAGTTTCAAACATGCGGATGGCATTTTCGTTTTTCTAGTGATATGCACAGCTCAATAAGAACAAAAAACGATAGTTGCATTCCATGCATTAAGCAATGACTACAAGAACTAATAATTAATTTACAACGATATGCAAATATTTATATTATAAAGATCCTCAAATTCTGATCTCTTATGAGACATTCTTCCTGGAAGTTCTTATTTAAATAATTTAAGTGTTCAAATTTTTCAACATCAGCTAAAGACTACAATGAAAAATAAAGCATGAAAGGAATCTTGCATGCTCTCGCTACAATCTATACAGAATATGCATCTGATATTCAGATAAGAATATCAAAATTCTACAGCGGTGTAGTGGTTTCATTCGACTTGTTAACCACATAATTAGAACATATTTCTATACCACATGGAAAATCCAGTAATTATGATATTGAATAAGAAGTAAAGAATTACGGAAATCTGTTTAACATTGATTTGGAATGCTATTTGACCTTGGTAAATATTTATTTTACAATACTTTATTGTTGTATGAGTTTTTAATAGATACTTTATTTCTTGTGAGACATTTCACATACCTGTTGTACTTATCAAGGACAAAACAAGAAATTCTTCATGGGGATAGGGTTCTCCACCTTCAACTCATATCTCAAAATAAATTTCAACCCCCCCCCCCCCCCGAAGCTACGCCGCTAGTACTTACTTATTCACCTTATACGAGTATTATTACTTCTCGTTTTTGAGGGGTGCAGATCATGTGTCATTTTCATCATTTAATTGTGATTCATAATTGCGAGGCATGTCTCCTACAGCTTTCGTATATGTGATTATTTTAGAGCGGCATGAATAAAACCAGTCTCGTTAATAGTATTCATCGAAAATAACAGTTAAACTGACAATAATTTCTAAAACTTCTCAGCAATATCCTGAGAAATTTAGATAAAATGAGCATACTTATGTGTTCACTTTTATATATAATAGACATGAGATGATATGAGCATAAAATACATTTCAAATGTGAAAATTTATTTGATATGTGTGAACATATTAATATTCAATGAGAAAATTAATATGTGAACTTGAATGTAAAAATTTACCTACAATTGTAATAATATTATTTGACATTAAATTTGCTTTTCATTTGTGAAAGACAAATTAATATTTTATGCTTGATATCAATGTTGAATGTTTTTCCAAAATAACTTACACATAAAATCAGGAATCCATTATTGAAGAAATTTGTCTAATAAAAAGGCATTGTTCCTTCAGTAACACGAATATACAACTTAAGGAAGCGTTTCCAGGTTTTGACAAAAAATTGTAACTAGCTGATTTTCACACAAACAGGTCACTGTAAATTTAATTTTATATATCTAAGTGTAAATTAATAAATACTGTCGCCAAATGCAAAATATAGTCATTTTATTTTTGCTATGAAGCAGAAAAAATCTTTGAAAAATCCAATTAATGGCCTTTTCAAAACTGTTTCACACATTTTCACCAATCAACATTCGAAGTCATAAAGGACTGCTTTACATTTAAATTAAGATGATATATTCATCGAAAGTTAAAAACCTTTAAGTCACCAAATTGGCTATTTTTAGGTTATGTACATTGACGACTCTTTTCAAAACAAAATGCTCTTTTTTTATTTTACGGCAGCAATTATTACATTTATTTTAGCAATTACATATTCCATTGAAAAATTTATCGTTTGCTTTAATTCTACTATTTACTGACAAATAAATAATTTAATAATTATATTACCGTTTACCCAATTATTAATATTTAATTGAAATAATAATAATTATTAAAAACATTATTACATTTGGAGATTAAATATATTATTTACAAAATTTCGCATAGGATAATTTCATTTGTCAAAATATATTTTTAAGTTTTACTTAAATCCATCAAAAGCTTTACCAAAATTTTATCATCAAACTTTTTACAAGTTTACAGAGTAGCAGCTTACATATTATCTGGTTTATCTAAGTAAGAATAACTCCTACGTTTAAAAAGTTATTATTTTAGAATTAGTTTATTTTATATAATAAAACAAGCGATGTTATCAGCACAATACGAACTAACGAATGATTGCGCTAAGATTATTCAGATGATAAAATTCTTAAATATTTAAATTTAAGCTTTCCGACTTATGTTTCCAATCAAACTTCAGACAACGTTGTTTTCGTCGAGTCGTGGGTTTGAATCGAGACGCCATTACAGACCCTCTGTATAGCGGGCTGATGACTGTTGAATCTGATCAAGTCCAAGTCCTCCAGTCGACACAGAGTAGAAGTTTTAAGAAAGAGGTATCCGCTCAGGTGTCGTCCTCGCCACTTGACCGAGGCTCAAAATTACGAGGTCTGTTGCCAGTAGCTCTCGCTTTGGTTCTAAATAAGATGCCAATAAACAATCAATCTATTTGTGTCTTATGTTTTATATAGCTAATACCTCTTAAAATAAGAATTATGAGACTAAAATAAACTCGTAATCACATAGAAGGACACAATAAACCAGTCAATCAAATATCCTCGCGTTTCTGATCAATTTTAAAGACGCAACCAAGTATTCTCTTTTAATTATGCATAGACGGACCTTGCCAGCCGGCTCCCTGGCGTTTGGTATTCCGATCTCTGTAATTATAACTGAGGCATAATTTTAATTACAAATAAAGCCTTTTTTCAACTATTGTATTTTTATATCCTATCTCAGATGAGATGGTAAATTATTTTAATTTAATAGGAAACTCGTAAACACAAACACAAGGCTGCTGTCTATGAGTTAATTGTTGTAATGTTGGTATTCAAAATAATTGCTTTATGATACATTTTAACATAAACTATTCATTAGCTCAATTAAAGAATTCCAACACAGTTGTTGCTCCCAATTATATACCGACGTCCTTCATCACCACGGCTTTAAGGCGTTTGATCTTTGATCACAACATTTTGCATGAAATTTAATTAAATTAGTGAAAAAATCCTTATAATCATTGTAAAATTTTTATCTTGATAACAATGTGGGATTTGAAATTTTTAATTTTGAAATATGAGGCCATGTAATTAGAATTGTGTTGTCCTAACAGTTGCAACTTATAATAAAATATTTGGTTCTTTTAACATTAAAATTTATTCTATACAGATTTTTAAATCACGATTGATTAAATAGAACAGAATGAAAAGTTTACATTACATCTTTAGGCATATCATAACAGAATTATTCTGTCTGAAGTTTTGAATAAAAATTTTCATTGATTTATTTTTCATATGAATAAGTATTAACGATTTATTTTTCATATGAATAAGTATTAACGTTAATGATGAAAATGTTGTTCCTTTTTACACGAAACAAAAAAAAAGATTGAACAATATTTGTTAAAAACTCCCGAATATTTAAAACTATTTTTTTGCAGGTGAAAGAAATGTTCGAGTTTTAGTAATTCAGCTAATGGTTAAATCAAACCTAATGAGACTTTTTGTATTTATTATTTTTATGGCATGAGGTTATTGCTTCCAAGTTAATTAACCAATTTTCTACGTGTTGTTTCTAAGTGCTATGTTGATAAGCAATCAGTCTACGTGAATTGAATGATATTTTGATTGATATTTCAAATGCCCTTAAACATATATGAACAACATCTCCCTAAATTTTAAACAGTGCTTCTTTTAATAGATCTTTTTAAAATTTATTGATTGATTGTTTATTAACGTCGCACTGAGAAGCAACAAGAGGACTTTTGGAACGAATCACGCATTCTGAGCCTCGGTCAAGTGACGAGGAGGACACCTGAGCTGGCAGCACTCTCTCCAAACTTCCACACCATCCCAAAAAAATGACTTGAAACTTCAATAGGTTCAACGTGCATCACCCGGATTACTCGACGTTTCTTTAGTGGCAGCAGGATTCGAGTCCCCAACTAGACGAAACACAGCCTCGAGCTCGCGATCACGACTACTAGGCTACTACTAGACTAACTAGGCCGCATAGATCTATTTAAAAATATGAAAAATTCTCTATGACGTAACAAAAAATTGCTTCACCTGATTATGAATACAAATTATTAAAAATTATTCGAAGAATTCTCACACACGCGATCAAATTCTGTATGCTGTAGGTAAAAAGCTATGTCCCTTTTTGAAATTCTTCAGACGAGCAGTTCAAGAATTTTCTGTGTTTATTTACAGATTGCTTCTTCATGAATATAATTTTATAAACTTTTGTACATTTTAAAGGCGCATTATAAGTTTTTCAAACTTAATTATTATTATTTTAAAAATTGGACATTGTACCCTTTACTCCCGACAGACAGAATGTATTAGAATATGCACGTTGGATATTATGGACTGATAGCTTTATTTTGAAACATGATCAAAAGAGGAGAGTGACCTTTAAAGCTCCCGTCTACCCGCCATTTTGATTTCATCAGCTTAATGTTAATCCTATGGAATTTCGACTTGAATTCACCCATCTTTATTATTTGATCTATTTGAATGCAATAAAGTGCATCTGAAAGAGCAAAAAATAACGAAGGCTTCTGAAGAATTACTTTTTTCCTTGGATTTTTGAAAATATTTGAAAATATTCTTTAAATACCGGAAAACTCAAAAATGAATAATTAAAATAAGAATAAAAATATTTTTAAAAATCGGAGTAAAAAAGTAATTCCACAGAAGCATTCATTGTTTTTTGCTCTTTCAGATGCACTTTTTTGCATTCAAATAGATCAAATAATAAAGATCTATCTATTTTATCTTCAGTATAAAACAACACTTTACGGGTTTATCTTCTTTAGGTATGTACAGAATTTACGTCTACGTTTCCAAATGAGTTTTTCTCTATCTTATGGGGTTTGTTGTCTTAGGTAAACTCAAGAGATGTATGTGCTCTTGAAAAACCCGAACATTTATTTTCCATTTCCAACCTTCTTTCTCATCAACCAAAGCTTGAACCTCATTCATTCTTATCTTTAACATCTTATAAAGATCACAAATATGCTGTAAAAGTTTTGTCATAATTTAAATAGTGCGTGACTCAGCCTGACTAAATATGGCTTTTAATCAATAAAGTTAACTAGATTACTATAATGAAAGATACACAAAGTAAATGAAAAAGAAGTCATTGATTTTTTTGTAACTTAAAAATAAAGTAAACTATAATTCTTATTCTTCCATATGTTATTAGGAAGAACTTACCTCGCTAAGTAAATAAAAATACAGCATTAATATACGAATAAATTTAAAATACAGCATACCTCGCAAAATTGTTATGTATTTTAATATATATCAATCTGTCTATCTAAAAATATGAAAATTTATAATTATGGAATAAATGACAAACAATTTATATTTTACTGTCGTCCACGATGTGTGACCTGATTCACATAGATGATAGACTGACTGATAAATGTTTACATTTTTTTCAAAAATATTCAAGTATAATGAGAAAGAGATCGGTTGGAAAAATACTGGAATAAAAAATATTGTATTTTTATTTGTTAATGCTAGAAACCTAGAGGATACGACCTATTTGCAGATAAAGCAGTGAAAGTTTTGCCTACTTAAAAAAGGCATTTTCAATTGCATTTTCAGATGAAAAAAGGAGCTCTCGTATATGATGAATTTTTTTTCTCCTTAGGTTATTTTATCGTCTCTAAATTGTATTGATCACTTCCTATATTTTTATGGAAAAAACTTGGAATATTAGTTATTGAAACCATTTCGAAGAATTCTTTTTCTTATCTGTCTATTTCTTACAATACAGATAGCTTTAATTTTTTTCTTATTGTTTGCTGTTTAGTATAAAAAGATATAATTTTAATTCAGTAAATTCAATTAAGTTATTTATCAAATTTATGGATCGAAACAAAAAGTAGATTAATAACATTAGAACAATCTCTAGATGTTAAGATAATGTTGAATGCTAATTGTATTAAAAATGATAAATATATGCAATGTTATTTACTTTAACTCTACAAAGAAAAATTAAAATTAAATAATTGTTGTTTTCAAAGCTTTAGATGATAGATAATGAGGGTGTTTAACGTAAGTTTATATTTAAGAACTCAACAGAGTACTTTTATTTTGAAAAAATTCGTAAAAAATTCAAGAAAATATGGTGAATGTTTATATTAAAATGCGTTTGTACCGGTTTTGAATTGGGACATTTTATGATATCCAGTTGTTAATTATATTATGCCTTTTATGATTATAATAATAAATTTAAAAAAGAGAGGTTTTATACTTTTTGTTAAAGAACTGTAAGAGTTTATTGACCGCCCTCCCAAGCCTGCTTTAACAAAGAGAAAAAAAAATGAAACAAAAAGCCAGCTATTAGGATGTAAAATAATTTAGATTCAATCTACTTCAGGAATATACTTTTATTTCAAAAATGTTATTAGCATAGTTCTCCACATTTTCAAACACAGCGATCAACAACGGAAGGTTTTCAGAAATCTGGTATTTGTGAGAACATTTTGATGATCAGAAAGAAAGGAAATTTACAATTTTATATTTATCGATCTCTCACATTGTATTTTTTATTCCTTTTCGTATCAGATGTACATTTTGCACTAGAGATTGCAATTTTCCATAAATTGTAAATTTTGGCCTCACATTGTACTTTTTTTGACTCAATTATCATTTTTACCGGTAATTCTATAAATTAATTGTATAACAATAAAACACTTTTTTGTATTTATCTACTACCCTGGAGTGACAGTACTGTACACGACATTCCATTTTTTTGGAAGGACACACACACACACACACACATACACACACAAAGGCTATTAATAAACTCGTTGAAAAAGTACTGTATTATTTTCAACAAGAAAATATAAAGAGGAAATGTATCCAAATAGTGAATGATTTCTTACGAGGCACAGAACGCATGAACTTCAAAATTTTCTATGTTTTGAAAAACATATGTGTCAGAGCCTCATCTTTTCTGACCATTTTTGTGTCAAAAGTTTAACAATACAACCATAACGAGAAAAAACTGAACCTTGATTAAAAAGCTGTTTAACTAGTTTTCTTAAAAATTATTTTTAAGCTTTGATTTTTATCAAAACAAAAAAAACAAAAATTTGGATTGCATGCAGGATTTCTTAAAAACAAACTAATCATATTAGTCTGCAATTACTCTCGAAGGTTCGAAGGTGTGTAAATTTACGGAGTACCTCTCCCCAGAGTGGGAGATACCTCCACATCAGAGCTATTAAATATGAGAAAATTAAGAGAGTTCCATAAGATTTGCTAAAAGGTAGGAAGAGAAACTACGGTCAACATTAGAGAAAAGGAAAGTTCTTCGATACCGTTCGAACATAAATTAAATTTAGAAAAATATGTTAGTTGACAAAATTGAGGGTCGGAAGGCTTGGATGTCAATTTGTGACCTAATTCGCGCTGAATGAAGTCAATAAAAGCAATTTGGAAGAGGAAGGAGAGATATTTTAATGATTTGGCGGATTGTTTTCCGTCCAGGATTTAGAATTTTGAATATCTGGGTTTTAAAGAGATGCATGTCTAGCAGCAATTAGAGAAAGGCTGATAGACTGGTTTGATTAAGATATGTTTAATTTGGAATAATTAATTTAAGAATTAAATTAATTTTTTTTTTAAAAAATTAAATTAAAATTTTTAGAAGTGAACAACAGTGCTAGTGGGTACCCAGTGCAATTACTCTCATACACGTGATCAAAACAAGTTCTTCATGATTTATACATCATTTTTTAGATAAATTATTAACAGAAAATATTTAAAATTAGTTTTAATTGGAATTTTTCTTGAAATTTCATAATTTTCTAAATAATTGTATAATTTTTTTTCTCTAAATTTTTAAAAAAGTATGCATAACTTCAAAACTGAATACATTTTTCTACTGACTAACATTACTCAATTAAATTTTAATCGATGCTGCTTTTCAAAATCCTGTGCGCAGTAAAATATTTATTTTCGTAATTTTGTAATAGTGTCTAATTTATATTTTTTACAACTTTTTGAGCTTTCTTTAAAAATACATGAAAATATGAGAATTAATGTAAATATATGAATATTATACAGATAAAGTTTTAAGTTTTTGCTCTGCTTCGTTGGTAAGTTATATTGGTTAGAAAAAGGATGATATTGTGTGTGCTTTTTTCGCATACACACACACGGATTATAGAAGTTAAGAGTCTTGAAATCCCTTAATAGTTATAAACTAACAAGTGTGGAATACGAAAGAGATTTTCTTAAATATAGAGATAATTTCAGACAAAAAACTTCATCACGTTTAAAAGATTAAAGTGTTTGACAGTCATGTTTCCAACATGTTTATTTAAAAAAAAAAAAAAACCTGTTGACACAAACAGATCCCATATTTTATAATTGTTTTACTCATAAAATCATTCGCATATATAAGCATTACTAATAAATTGTTATAACATTGTTGAACTTGTTTTGTACTATTTATGTTAAAAGTGTAATTTAGTTTTATCTAATTTTGTCACTGTTTACAAAAATAGACATAAATTTCACATTATAACGAATTTATATTTTATATTCATGGTATAAAGAATTCCCTGATAAATGGTATTTCATTCAATATTTATACCGAATTACACGTTATAGAAAAATCGGTATATTTGTAATCCGTACTCTCCTTCGTTTATTTTAATTGAAGAAGTCAATTTAGTTTCTTAATGTAATAGAAATTTGGTTAGTTGGTTTTATTAACGTCGCATTAGAAGCAACACGAGGGCTATTGACAGAATGCCCAAGGGGACCGACCTCACCTAATGTGTTTAGAGCTACAAACCGGCCGCACGGGAGACAATCATCTCCGCACTTAGTATATATTGGCAAAAAGAACTTTTTTTTAATTACAATTTTTACAACAATAAAGGGTAACAAATAATAGTACATTTTTGGAGCAAAGAACAAAAGATAAAACATAATTTCGAAAATCAAAAGAAAACGAAAGATAGCAATTTGTTTACTGAGTGTGACGTCGTAGTTCTAATACTCCAAATTTTGATTTTTCTTTACTTGGCAGTTGGTGACGGACCTCGAAATTTTGAACCTCGGTCAAGTAAGACGATACCTCTGTTGGCACCTCCCTCTCCTAAATTCCATACCACGACAACGGGAGGGCATTGAGCCACGACAGACTGAACGTGCATCATCCCTGGCTACATGGCGGGGTCTTTAGTGGCTCAAGGTTCGAACCTACGACTCGACTAAAACCACCAGCCCCGAATCCGCTACCATGATCACTAGGCTACTGCGACCAAAAATGGAAATTTAATGAGCAGCATGTGAATAATTGTTGGGATTATCTGCTGATCAAGATTTTACCTCGGTTACAAAAAAAAAAATCCATTATTAGTTGAAGCTTTGATAATTCCGAACTGACAGAAAACTAAAATATTTACGAAGGACTTTGATTGATCGATGGATTGAATGGTTTTATGGAATATAGAGCAACAAAGGCTATTAGTTCCTATTCATCGCTTAGTACTAAAAAGGTATTATGCCAGAGTCATTAGTCTGCTATTTCCATCTCTCAGTTTTGTCAGAAAAAACATTCGGTCACCAATATCCGCCATATAGCTGCAGTCTGGCGTTAATTGAAACCAAAGTGGCCGAGGTAATCTTTTATAAGGTTGCGAACTCGTGGACGGCATTGTTTTCGTCGATTTATGGGTTCGAGTCCTGATGCCACTGGAGGCTCGCCGTGTAGCAGAGCTTATATTACAAGTTAAATTTGTCGAGGTCCCAAGCCTTGCCATTGGCATAGTACGGAAGATTAAAGAAGGAGGTTCCAGCTCATGTGTCGCCCTCGTCATTTGAATGAGACTTAAAATTATGAGGTCCGTCGCAAACAGCCTTCGCGTTGCTTTTGAGTGTGACATTATTAAACAATCAACCAATAAATTGAAATCAAATCAAATGTAAAATTCGAAGGGAATGAAAAACCACATTGGTAATTTAAGTTATTGAAGAAGTTTTAAATTTAGAAATATTTGTTACTTTTTTCTAAATCAAAGGAACTGTATTTTATTACACTATTTGAATACTTTTTTTAAAATGATTACCAAAATAAAGCACATAATTTTAATAATTAATAGAATACAAGTTTTAATCGGCAAAAGTTTATTTTTTTCTTAAGAAAATTCCCTGACACCAAAAGATAAATTGATACACATTTGATATCCAATATTATGAAAGCAATAATTATTTTTTTTATTTAGTATCATTTTAAGATGAAGTTTTTTCTTTACGCTACAGTTTAAAACACCTCATTTAAAGTATTTTCAATGCTAAAAACCAATTCGAAATAATCTAGACCAGCATGTAATCAATTACAGGTTGACAAAAAGAGGACATTGTACTAAATGCCTATTTTATCAAACAAAATCATCTGAAATATTTTGATTTTCATAGCCTTCTTTTGAAAAAATAGAAACTTGTTGAATGTAGGTCTTTTGAAGTGAAAATCAATAAGAGAAAAATACTTCAATAAATCCGGCTTGAAATGTCTCGCGAATCATTTTTAAGATATTTGTTGAGATGGCATTTAAACTATTTAATTTAACATTCAGCAAACTTGCAATCTTTCAAATTTTTTTTATTATGTTGTTTTAATAACCGCATTTAAATTTTGAGTAGACAAATTTTTCTACAGCTTAATGAATGAATAAATAAGTAAGTTAATAACCATTTTTTTCGAATTAAAATAGGCGAAGTATATGAAATAAATCAACAACAAACAATTTCTAAGAAAATGAATAGTTCGATTTCTATGCTTTGAATATGAATGAAAGACCTTAAAAGCATAGTGGAGCATTACATTTGTAAAAGGAATTAGTTAAAACTCCTTGAAATCTTATTTAAATTTCTCCATAATCATTCGCTTTTATTCCATTAACAATCTTATGATCTATAATTAATTCTACAAAATGTATCCGAAGGTTATATTTCCAGTTCAGCTGGTGATTTATTTCCACTCGAAATTTACACACGACCCAAGCAATCCCGTGCAATCCGAGAAAAATAGAAATCGTGCTCGGAAAATGATCGTTTGCCAGAAAAATTACTCTGCTTAATTTCCTCCTAAGAAGAATTCGAACGACATGTGGATATATTTACTTTACCATTTCTGCCCGAAGCCGTAAACATGGTCAGATCGACCATAACTTCTTCCATGGTCAGACATTAAAGGTTTGTCGACCTAAAGGAGGAAATGCTTAATTCCACAGGTGATTTAGCACTTTTTTCCATGTGCTTTAAAAAAGGAAGGCGACTTTTATTATTATTTTTTTTCTTCTTAAAAAGTGGGTCATCCTAAAACAGCCCGTTAGATAGTCCACGACCCTGACATTGCAAGCCCGATTTGCAAAATCAGGTTTCGAATTTTAGCCACTTTCCCATCCGATGCAGGAATATTTTTCCAAGGGCTCTTCCACAAGTCGTGTGGGTAATGTTACTTTACTATTCAGCCGTCAAGCTGTGTGAAGCGATTTGGGGAAGGTCGATCGTTTTCATTGTCGATTTATACATACAATGCGCGCGAATGAAGGTTGCTTTGCTGTCTTGGGTGGAATGTCTGTTTTGCCCTCGATGTGCAATTTTTCGCGATTGTTTTTATGCGGTTGGAGCAGGTGTGAGTCACGTTTGGCGCTATCATGAAGTATTCCAGAGCGATTCTCACGAAGATTCTTGAAGATAATTGGTTGAGTGAGTCGACGGGATTGACGTTTTCCAGCGGCTATGCTTATTCGCTGTTCCATTTAGGAAAAGCAAAGAGAAGGGGGTGGGAAAAAAATTCGAATCAAGTTTAACTTCAATGACGTCTTTAACAGGAATGAGAAAGTTATGAATGGTTAAACAGAATGACCCACTTATTTAAGGCGACTATACTCTTTGTGAAAATTAATACTATCAAAAGATGTATTTTGGATGCATTGTGCACTATAAATTTAAAAATCTTGTTGTTTGGAATAGATTCGATGAGTTATTAATTAGAAGAGCAAAACTTAAGCTCTAAAATAATAAACTTTCTGTACAATGACGCTATTTTGTTTGAATAAAAATAAGTGGCTGAAGAATGTGAATGTTATGACTGCGAGTTGTGAGACAGGCGATGCTGAAATCGAGAAGAAAAGTTGGAGACCTGTTCTCACTAAAGACTCGTAATGAGTTACAATGAGGGAAGGGGGGATACACGTTTAAGGGAACAAGGCCCCAAACCACACGCGGTAATGGGCGAAAGCTAGATGAATAATGAAAAAAGTCCATTGTGCATTTATCCTCGTATGTTCGGAAGTGGAAACTAGATTTGATTGATTGATTATTTAATAACTTCGCGCTAAAGCAACAAGAGGTCTATGGGCTATGGACTTCTGTGGAAATTAGAAGAATGATTAGAGCAATTGTACTTATTCGATTGGCAAGGGAAGCTAAAACAGTGATAGAGAAGGTCCATTGCAATTATCCTTGTGTTTTACAGCAACGTTAATTCTAGTAAATCAACCAATCACATGAACAAAAATAATTCTTTTAGTAATACTTTTGAGAACAGAAAACCATGTTTAAAATGCATTTCTCAATGAAGAAATCTTCAAAAGACTACAATTGTGGGACTAAAATACTGCGAATTTCTGTTTGTCGGGGGTCGTAAATCAGGTTCTGATATTCCAAATTCTGTCGCGGGGAAGAAGGGCAGCTACTTCAACAGCTATAAGCCATAAAGATCTCGAGTGGCGGAATAAGAAAGTTCGCAGCCGGAAAAGTAAATCAAATGCCGTCTTCATCGAAACATTGAAGTCCTTTGCATAATGTACCTCTATTGTAATGTTGATTCACAACCAAGATTTTTGTTTGATGGAACAAATATGAGACCTGAGTTGTATAGTACTCGTAAAAGAAAGCATTATAGCAAAAATTGAAATCCGTCAAATAAGTAGCATTTCTTGTTTTGTTTGAAATATACGTTTTTTTGATAAATATATCTATTAAAAAATGTGCTGAAGACGTTTATCTGAAAGATGGCAAACATGCCAAAACGCAACGCTAGCAAATGAATAAAATAATCATTAAAATGTATGAAACGAATATTTAATTTTAACCCAACTAATTATATTTACTTAAAAATGAAAAAAAGGTCGTTTCAGGAAGTGATCGTCGACATTCCGTTCTTCCTCCTCCTTTTCCTCTCTTACTTAATGATTATTAACAAATTTTATTTCCTTCTCATCTAAGTTTGAAATAAGTCATTGACTAAATTTTCTTGCTGTAAACTGGTACAAACCGCTTAAAAAGACCAGCAACACGCTTCGTAAAGAGGAATTTCCACTGAGCTCTGGTCTTAAGATGGATGCTAAATTAATATTCACCATATGTAAAACTAATTCAAATTCTCGACAGGAAAAAAGATAATTATGAATAATGATTTTATGAAACAGCTGATAGTGACGGAAGAATCAATTCGTTCTGCAAGATGGTTTTCAAAGTCGAAAATTACAGTCATGGTAATAACTTGTGAATTTAAAAAAAAAGTAACGATACTGTAATTAATGGTATTTCTAGGGTAAATTGTAACATATTCAAATGGAACGACTTTTAAAAAATCTAAAAATAGGTTTATAAAGATTAAACGTTATTAAAATTAACTTGAAAGCAATAAAGGAATTAATACACTTCGGATCTAATCACACTATAATATTGTTTTGAGTGTGTGTTTCGTAATTTAAAATGATAGGAATAATTTTTAACCTATGTTTCAAGAATATGGTATTGTTTCCTATGGTACCACAATGAGGGAAACCAGAATTTAATTTTTAAATCAGAATGTAATTTTCCCCACTTAAACAAAATTTCTCTTTGCCGTTTTATTTATCGTTTCTCAGACAACTCGATAATGACAAATGTTGTTAATTTGATAAAATAAATGTCATTTGTACCTCATTTTAATTGTGGCAATGCTGAGTGGGGAGTTTGCATGTTACCATGATAATTAGGAAGCTAAACGTAGACAATTTCTCTGTGATCCATTAATGTTATATATATATATATATATATATTATATATATGATGACAATATATTGTGATGTATATGATGTGTCATAAACATAAACATGTGGATCAGAGACAAGAGCTCTGAGAGCCTATTGAGGCGAGTAAGCGGCTTTTAGCAAATAGCCATATCGTATGAAATGTGGAGAACAATTCAATATCAAAAAGTACATAATTTATTTGTTTCATTTCATTTTAAAAAGTTATTAGCAAATTTAAATTGATGGAATGTCCTAAAGTAATTTCTTAATTTCATTTATCTTCTTGTTTTGAACTTTAATAATGTTATTAAGAAATAAAAATTATCGTACTGATTCTATCAAATAATTATGTAAATAAAATCTTTAAAAGTTAGATGTGCTTTATAGATGCTTTACGAGGGCTGTCCATAATAACAGGTAGTTGTCGAAAGTTTGATTGATGACTTATTTGGGAATAATCATGAGACAGGAAATTTTGAGAAAATACTCAAAGAGTAATCGTTAACAGATTATTTTTCAGTGACTCAAGCGTTCAGGATTCCAGTATATATATATATGATGCGTTATTACTCGTATTTTATTTTTTGTTTAAATTAATTCTAAAACCAATCCAAATTCATGCAGCTATCTAATTTTCAAGCCCATAATTTACTACAACTTCAACCTATAGAAATTTTCAGAACATTTTGTTTAAACATTTTAGTTACTGATTTGTTGCCATATTTCTCTTTCTTTCCTCCAAATGCTTTATGTTCTGTGAAAATACCGCTAAATAGTTCATAAATAAAGACCACGTAGAAAAAATAGACGTCATCATTTAACGACTACATTTATTTGTAATTTGAAAGGGAAGCACACCACAAATACCAATTCATTACACACACACACACACACACATCAGCATCATCATTATATATAATATAAGATATATATTTGAGAGAGAAGAGAGAGAGTTTTTAAATTTTAAATAGTCTAACCACATTTCAAAAAAAAATTGCAGTTTTTATACCCAAAACATAACGGTAATGTATTATTGTGCAGAGATTTTTAGAACAAATATGTGGGAATTAATGAATACTTAACTGTTCGTATTATTATTAAATACCTTAAAATCATTTCTCGATTATTAAATCTATTTTAGATGTGGAAAAGTAAAATTTCTGAAATTTACGGAAACAATTTCGTTTCAGATGCACATTTTGACACAAAATTGTTCAGAATCAAATGTTTTGACTTTTGTAACTTCTAGATCTTCTTGAAAAGGAAATAAAGGAATGATGGAATTTTTCTTAAGTGAAAAGGATTAGTTCACGTTTTTGTTTCACATCAGAGTTACGGGCACAACTAAATGGCATTTTAATACTCTTTCCCCTTGGAATTACCTCTAATGTCAATGACATGTAATTGTTCGGAGGCAAAAATAGGGGTACTAAAAAATATTTCTTTTGCGTTTTTAGGGCAATAGGTGACCTTCATTCCACAAAGGGGGTGGATAAGAAAGTGCTTTGAAAGTAAAAACGCCCTAATCATACTCAGCAAAAAAACGCTCAGTTTGTAAAAAAATGGTAAAATGTATCCATAACAGTTACAAAGTAATTGCTTTGATGGTAAAATTTTTATTCACTCTCTGTTTTCTCTTTCGTTTAAATAAAATGTGGAAGAAAGTGCTTCCGATTAACTGGAATTTGGAATAAGTGTGAACTAAGTTGGTAACTGAATTTTAAATAATCTTTTGCAGTCTTATTGCTATATTATGGTTTCTCTTTTTCTTTGAAATAATATTTATCTTTATAAACTATCATTCGAAATAAATCTCTAAATTACATGCATTTTTCCATGAAATTATGTAGGCATACATGGCTAAAGAAGAAAAAGACAAGACTTTATTCTGATTACGAGGTATATATTCTGATAAAAATATCAAATATTGTCGTTATTCTAACATAATAAAACAAGCTTTTGTTAAATGTACATTAGGTGAGAAAGCTCAAGCAACAAATACAATTTTTAGTATGCTACTATGAAATTGTTGAAAAGGACTTTTTGAGACCAGTACAGTGAAAAGGCTGCTCCTCAGAAAAGTGATAAAAAAAAAATATCAACGCTATGACATCAGAGGGGTCGTCACGACTCGCATACGCGTGAAATGCGCTCCCTTAGTGCCAATGAGGGTAGCATTTCCATACATTTTCTGCATGTGAAAGTGAAATCGTATACTTATGATGGCTATGAGAAATCATTAGGATGCCTTTACACATAGTAGAATGATCGGCAAGATAGAAGAGAGGGTTGCACAAAAGTTTAGAATTGACAAAAGAATTTAAAGAGCTTGGAAAGTCTTCCAAATGACAGAACTGTAAAAAAAGTTGGCGGTGATCAGCGAAGGAAAACAACGGCAAGTGATGACCAGTATATCGTTCTACAGGCGAAAAAAGACCGCGACCAGACATCGGAAAACATTGCTCAGCAACTGCGTACAGCAACCAGACGAGATGTATCCCGATTTACTGTGACTAGATGTCTGTATAAAGGTGTTCTATTCTCCTGTCGTCTTGAACGCTGCATACCATCAACAGCAGTCCATCGGCGGCGCAGGTTACAGTGATGTCAAGAGCACAAAGACTGGACATCTCATGAATGAAGTCGCGTTCTGCTTATTGATGAGAGTCGTTTCAGTCTGAACAATAACTTTCAGCGACAGTTGATATGGAGGGAGGGAGGGACACGGTTTCACCTCAATAACATCAGAGAAAGAGACAGTTGTAGTGGTCCTGGAGTATTTGTGTGGGGAGGCATTATGTTGAATGGACGAATGGAACTCCATATTTTTGACAGTGGCTCACATACCGGCGATCATTACGGCGATGAATTCATCTTCCCAGTGCGTTTGTTCAGAGGTATCATTAGTCCATGCTTTATTTTTTTATTACAATGTACGTCTACACGGGACCTCTGCCGTTGAAGAGCTTCTAGAAAAAGAAGATATTTTTAGAATGGATTTTTCAGCGTACTTCTATGATTTAAATCTCATCGAACATGTGTGGAATACTTTGGGGATACGCTTGGTTTAGATTTTATTAACGTCGCACTAGAAGCAACACGAGGCTATTGGCGATGGACCTCGTAATTTTGAACCTCGGTCAAGGGACGAGAACAACACCTCAGCTGGCACCCCCTCTCTTCTAACTTCCACACCACGCCAACGGGAGGACTTCGGGTCCCGACAGATTAAATGGACATCAGCCCCGGCTACACGATGGGTCTTTAGCGGCCATGGATCTAACCCGCAACTGAACGAAAACCGTCGGCCACGAATCCGAAGCCATGACCACTAAGCTACCGCGGCCACGGAGATACGCTTGGAAGCAAGATCGTATTCTTCGGAGAGCATCAGACAGCTGAAACAGGTGCTTCTTGAAGAGTGGCAACTCTTACCTCAAGAACTTCTGGATAATTTGGTGTTGAGTATGTACACGCGGCGTCAGGAACCATTGCAGTTAGGAGAGGTCATATGCCTTATTAAGGGACTTTAATTTGTTGTTCTTCGTGGCCAGACAATGTTTTTTACTAATGCCATTCCATCAATTATCTTTGTTTCGATACAGGCTTTTCCTGCTTTATTCCACAATGTATGCGTACGATTCATTTTTAGCTACTATGCTGTCATTAACATTTAAGTGTTACATTATGCCTGTGTAGAGTGAATTTCTCGTTACCCAATTATTTATTTTCTTAAATATGGCATAATCTGAAAGTTACTTAAGTTTTGCACACTAGAGTAAAATAAATAATATATTTGTAACATACCTTTAGTTCTCGCATTCCTCCTATGTTATTAAGAGCTTATTTATTCAGAGGCTTTAGAATATCTCTTTTAAAAGATATTAGGTATATAAAACATGAGATAGAGACAGATAGTTTATTAACGACTCGCTTTGAGGCAACACGAGGGCTATTGATGGTATCTCCCTCTCCAAACTTCCATACCACATCAACGGGAGGACTTGGAACTTCGATAGATTTAAAGTATAACAGCCCCACTACATGTCGGGTCTCTAGTGGCAGTAGGACTCGAATTCACGAAATATGTAAAGAATTCTTGGCCATGAACCGCGGCCACTAAATAGAAATTGAAACAGAGCATGAAATGAAAGGAATAAAAGAGTTTAAACCATTTCAAGAAGTGGAAAAAAAATTTACTTCCAACAAGCATTTTGTTAAGTATTTTACTTTTTACTCGCTGTATTTTATAGTACTAATTCACTGAATCTTTTTCCCCATAAAAAATTGTCATCTTTTCTTGTATGTCATTTTTTAAATACAGCGAAATCACGCGTATCAGCTAATTATCTAACCTAAATTTTTTCAAACAAGTTAAAAAATTCAAAAAATATTACGATAACATTCGAAATTAACGAATTTTCGCACGAAATCTGATAATACCCCGCACCCGTCCACCAAAAAAGGATTAAGAACAGCCCGTTCATTTCCCATCACACCCACACTCTTTGTTTCCCTGCGGTCGGAAATTTCAATAGAAAATGCGACGCTCTTTAACTAGATCAATACCCGCACACGTCTCAAAACACGAAAAACGACCTAATCTTAACTCACTTTTTATTCCGCAGACGGCGAATGGCAACAATGCATCTTCTCCGCAGACATTGCCAAACGAAAAAGAACAATATCGAGAGCTCGTGCCTCGAGAAAAGAACTGGGATGGAAATTGGTGCGCGAAACATCCCCTGATGACATGTGCTCACTCACTGCAAGTAAGAAAACGATAAGGGTCAAAGCAAGGTTCCCGGCAAGTTGGTCAGTGGAACATCGAACTTAACGTTTTCAAAATCCACCTCCCCAGCGCGATTCTTCGCGTGGACGGCAGGACTCGGACATTAAGATATCGTTCAAAAACAAAGGAATAATAATTATTATCGGTAGTCGAGTTTTTTTTTTCTAGGGTTGACAGAGGAAAGACTTCATTACTATGCCGATTTATTGTTTTGGGAGATATAGATATGCTCATTGTCTTCGTTTCTTGTGCATCCAGTTGATTACTATTCACAAAGTAATGAGGGGACCTAGATTGAAATTATGGTGCCTACCTGGAACACATTGTGATGGTTGATAGTTTTATGTGAAGTGAGACAATTTCTGACAGGGTTCTTAGAGTTAAAATCCCACGACAGCCGTGTAGGGGAAAGTGGTGATTTTTAAAAGTGAATGGAAAATCAGTTTCTTTTAGCTTTTGTTTCCCCAGCAATTGTACATGATGTCTGTGAGAGATAAAAGGAAATGACAACCTAATGATCTCAAAGTACTCAATTATTTTATGAATTGAATTGATTGTTTATTCACGTCGCGCTGAGAAGCAACGGCTGTTATTGCTGACGAACTTCGAAAATTTGAACCTCGATCAAGGGACGAGTACAACCTACCTCTCCAAACATCCATACCACACCAGGACTTGGGGACCCCTGCCATATTTAACGCACACAAGCTCCGGGTCTTTAGTGGCATCGGGATTCAAACGCGTGACTCCACGAAATCAATGCCAGTTGCGAGTTCGGACAGTAAACATTTGGCTATAACTCGGCTACCCCTCCTTTTACGATTTCATTTTTTGTCTTATATTAATTAAAAACAAATTCGCAATTAATTTTAATCGTTTTAAACAATTTATAATCATTGTTATTTATATATAAGGTTGTTGATATAAAGATATTAGAGATAAATACAAGCTGAAATAAATATTTACATCTGAAATCATTTTCTTAAAGTATCGAATTGTTTTCCTTAAAAAAACCATAATTTAAAAAAAAAAACGACTGAAAATATTTTGATTTTAAATCTTTCAATTAATTTTTAGTTGATATCTTAAAAATAATGTCGCTTTAAAGCAACAGAAGGTCATTCAGCGATGACCTTGTACGTGTATGCTACCTCCAAGTGACGAGGTCAGCTATCGTCCTATCACTTAATTTAAATTTTAAGTTAATCTCTCAATCCCCATTATTCCATAGCATAATTTTTTTGTGAAATCAGGACTCAATTTCCGACTCCCATTTAATGTTTTGAAATATTTCACTACTGAGAAGTTTTAAAAAGGTTAATATAAATGAGAATTTGACACACTAATATTCATTTGTTTTCCTTCGAAATACCCTCTAGATAACGAAAGATGAAATAAAACAAAGAATGATGACAAAAATTAGTTTTGATAAAATAATAGACAATTTTAATTATTTGTTCAAGCATAGCGTTTGGATCTCTGAAGTGGCAGCTGTAGTCTAGTGATCAAGATCGCGGAAGGTGTTGTTTCCGACGAATCGTGGGTTCGAATCCTGATGCCACTTAAAACCTGCCGTGTAACGTGGCTGACACGTTAAATTTGATGGAGGATCCAAAGTCCTACCGTTGGTTGCGGAAGTTTGAAACTAGCTCACATGTCGTTCTTGTTCCCTGACCGAGGTTCAAATTTACGAAGTCCGTTACCAATAGCTTGTGTGTTGCTTCTCAGTGCGTCGTGTAAAAAAAAATCAGCAACAACCATTATATATCTGATGCATCAAATATTTGTGTGTGTCGATCTTGATTTTGAAAACTAAAAAACCTATAAAAGTTAAAGTAAATAAAAGTATATAATCCACATAAGATGAAAAGAGAGCGACTTGGATTCGAGAAAGTTCTATACATTTTCGAAATAGGAGAGTTACATATTATAGTTTTTAAATTAAAATTCATATTTTTTCATATAATATTTGCATTAAAATTATAAAAGCCGTTTTTTAAATTAAAATTTATATTATACTTCCCCAAAACTATTTATGAGGAAGCTATATACATTGGAAAGCCCTGGAACTAAGCAATAGTTTATAAAAGATATGTAAAATGAAACACAACAAAAGAAAACTAAATAAGAAATGTGCCAAATAAAGTTGAAACTTCAATGAATCAAATTATTGACAATTGTATAAGTCACAAATCTTGAGTTATTGCTTGCGTTTGACATTAATATTGTCATAACTTTACAATTTCCCAAACATTTCATGCTATTTTCTATCAGTATCAGAATGATCTACTGCAAAAATTGACCAGAAGTTAGCGACTCGGAAAAATCATTTAATGTCTTTTCTAGAACTAGTTAAGGATGGTAAAATAAGGATGAAAAATTATGCAAATCATATCAATATTTTTATGAAATCCACATTTCCAGACACATATGTTTTTGTAAAAGACTTTATTCAGAATAGCTTTATTTCCTTAGGATACCGTAATTTAAGTGACGTTTATTTGTCAGATGTATGACACGAGCTTACAAATATGAGAAACATCTGTTGTGTCATGAAAAGCTTAAGTCCTTTAATATTTTTGATGTATTGGTAAATAAAATATACTGCTCAGGTACTTTAAATTATATCTTTTGTCAGAATACTAATTCATACTCGATTACGAATATTTTTTCATCTTTATTTCATTAAAGAATTTCTGATCTTTATATGATAAACCGTACGCAAAAATTATATTATTCATAAGCAAGGAAACTAAAGCTATGCAGCTCACTTATGAATTTTTTGAACATTTACGTCTTAACATCGGTATAAAATTTATGAATTGTTTGTTTTATTTCCATATATTTTCAATATTACAATAAATTAAACGGAGTGCTCGCATTTCGCTCGGGCGAATTGTTTAAATAAAACGCTACAATCCCGTCAACAAAGATAGACCAAGATATGTATTGTAGTATGTATCAGATCTATGCGTAGTAGAGAGGTGATCTTAATGGAGGGGGAAATGGTGAAAAAGCTAAAAATTCTATCCTTGATTGTGTAAAAAAAAATTTATATAAAATTCACTGAATGATATTTTCCCGCGTTCTCTTTTTTTCAAAAATAAATAAATAAATAAAATAAAAAAATAGAGAGCCAAATGGATATAATGTCGTTTAGATTGCCGTACTTCTGAATGGAAAGATTTGAAGATTTGAAAAATTGGAAATGGATGTTTTCAATGTTATTTTTAAAAATTAGTCAAAAATCAGCCAATTAGTTATCTCATAAAAAACAAATTCAGACTTTTATTAAAAAAAAACACCTTGAATTTCTCATATGGATCAAGATTCGTAATCCTGCCACGTTTCATTTTAAAGGTAGGTTATAAAGTGTACCAAAAGAACGCAAAAATTCAAAAGCTCTTTCTTTTATTAATCTAGATTTTCTATACCGTAGTATGAGATGATGTGTGTGATTGTTTCTTAACGCAGCACTGAAAAGCAATACCGTAGTAGGAGTGTAAATTTTTGAATTAATGCCAACTAATGTGTCGACCTCGTCACCGTGACACAAAATTTCGAGGTTCTTCGACAACAGCCCTAGAGTTGCTCTAAAACGGACATTTATAAAAAGGAAACTAAATCAATAAATTATTTTTATCTGAAACAAACGAGTAGATAAAAGCAAAGAAATATATATTTGCAAGTCAGCTTTTGCAAATAAGGTATATATGTCAGGTTTTTCCCTATCAAAGAGCTATTTTTTTCGATATGTTTTTTGACTATTAAAACATAGAAACCACAATCAACTCTTAATGGAATTTAATAAAACAATGAAAGCCAATAATTCCACTATATGATTCATTTTTATGTTCTCGCAAATAAATAAATTCTTCAGTTAACGGATTATTATGTGGTTAAATTTTGTTTTAATGAATTAGGTATAGAATGAGTTTAAAGAATTTTTTATTACAAACTCTTCATTAGTTTTGTTAAAATGTTTTCTGAACTCCATTTTCAAGACAAACAATGCGAGAAAATGAAAACGAATAATTCGAGATAAAAACCACCTTTTTTTATTTAGTCATTGGTATTTATTCGCCAACGTTGGCATTTATTCGCCATGCCAGCCTTGATCCGGAAGGATTTATCGATCCTAGTGCTGCTGAAGCAAAAAAAAAAAAAAAAAAAATATTGAAATATTAGTTAAAACGTGTCGCAAATGTCTAAATATTGCACTGTTAGACGAGTAAGAACAATTCCCAAAGTTTCAGAGCTCTAGCTTGATGGGAAGTTGGTTAAATTAACGATTGAATATTTGATGACACACTGATACACACATAGACAGACACACCAAGTGAAATACATAACAACGTTGTAAAAATTATTCCATGTCTTAACAATTAAAATTGCAGTTAGAGAGTATTGTGGATTGCGTTTCATTACACTTGCATATACTCTAATTAAAAGTGTATCAAAAATCATTTTCCACTTCAGTTCTAGAAATAGGTAAACGCAATATTTTTCTTTGAGGCATAAGAAAAAAAGATAATGGGTCATCTGAAACGAAACGTAGTCGAATAAAAGCTACAAATCATTCCGAATTTCACCAAATAAGTGGTTACATTTTACTGACGACTGCATGAAGCCACATGACACTACATAAAAGATATAGAAAGAACTAAATAATAAGAATTTAAGAGCATAAAGAAAATCGATTTTTCTCATTAATTGCACTAGCAAAAGAAAATGTTTTTAAAACTTAGTTTATTTCAAAAGGTAATACTTTTTTGATATTTTAAAATAATGAAACTGAATATTAAAATTAATTTTACTGCTTTTAAAATGTATAGTTCACTAAATCTTAGAAAAATTGAGAAAAATATAGACAGTATTATAGGAAAATAGAGAATCTAAATCGTTATTTTTGTTAAATTTCAATTTATTTTATTCTGACGTTGCTTATTCTATATTAATTCTTCAAAAAATTGCACGCCATCTGTTCACTACAAAAAGTATCAATGCAAACGACAAAACATTAAAGTAGATGAAAAATCATCAAATCTATTGACAATGTGTTCAGATAATGAACGTGAAACAAACAATAAATTGTTGAATAAAATATATTTTAAGATAATTTTAATTATTATTGCCGCAAAATGAAAACAAAATAAATCTTTATACAGGCATCAAGAAATGCGAAATTGCTTAATTTAAAAAAATTCAATTTATTATATTGCTGCATAGACTTGTTTGATGCATTGTATTAGTGTGCATTTGAATATTACAAATAATTACAAAACAAAATTCCAAGAAACGGACTAAATTCCAGATGTAATTCTAATGTCCTTCTTACATAATCGTAAAATTTCGAATTGATATTAAAGACTTCGCAAGAGAGATGCTTGGGATGAGTAAGTGACGTGGGCTCGGTTATTTTACATAATAAAAAAACCGGAAACAAAGATATTCCTTTGTAACATCCCACCTTTGTTGGGCATACCTCTGTGACATATGTAAACAATACTGCAACTGTTTTATGAATCATGCGTTAACCTTCTTTTGAATATGAGGACTTCCATCGCTTACTCATAAATCAGCATTAAAAGTAAGCATTGAAATGTTAATTTCAGTGCAATATTTTACAATTAGAATGGATCTGATTATTTATCGAAGTAGAATGTTGTCTACAGATTTATTACAAGAACAAATCTAGCAGCAATTTTTTTTTATTTAATTGTAGATCGAACCGGTATTCTGTAAGACTTTTCCGCTAATTGTTAATAAAATATTAAGATATTAACCCTTCTCCTTTCCTTCAGGGTTATGTTCAATAATTTCATAATATTCGATATTGTTTAGTTAAGAACTGAATTTCTTCATTTTTAAGAAGACACGGAACATATATTGCTAAAATCTTTGGTTTTCACTTGACTTTCTTAGAAGTTTGTGTAACTAACAACTCTAATTAAAGTTTGTGCTAATATAATACACAAAATGGGTGGCTCAAAAATATTCATAGTTTTTTGATTTATTAAAATTTATCACTTTCTCCCGAATATATTTTGTCTCTTGTAATTTAAAAGAAAGAATAATATTTTTATAAAACAAATACTAATTTTTAAAATGTATAATAAGGAATACAATGCACGAGATCTTTAAATGTAGAATGATAGAGAAAGCAAAAAGAAAAGGACTTATAGTCGTGCAATTTTTTTTTCTGGAAAAACACTGTGAATGCTTTTCTTCTTTCTTGGTTGCGAAAATTGCAAAGTACTTCTCGAAACTTCGCGCGTGACTTTATATTATAAATTAATGAATGCATTTTTATAAAGTTTTGTGATAATGAAGTTAAGTTCGTATCGCAAAGATCATTTTCAAGACAAAAAAAAATCACTTCGAAAAAATGTAATCAAAACGAAGAGTCGTCGAAAAACACTCAATCCATCCCCCCCCCCTCCACACACAAACTAAACAACTGAAATATAATATAATTTCAATTACTTTTATTTTTTTAGAATAAATAAACATATGTAGTTATTTTTACAATCAAAATTTTTATCATAAATTTGGCTTTTTTTGTATCTTTTTTTGTCTTAAGAAAGTCAGAGCAGCTCATTTGGTTTGTTTTTTTTTTTTTTTTTGGTTTTATTTACGTCGCACTAGAAGCAACACGAGGACTATTGGTGACGGCCTTGTAACTTTGAGCCTCGGTCAAGTAACGAGGACGACATCTGAGCTGGCACCCCTTCTTCTAACTTCCACACCACACCAATGGGAGAATTTTGGGCTGCGATAGATTAAACGTGCATCAGCCCCGGCTAAACGGCAGGTCTTTTGTGGTTTCGCAGAATAATTCATATTTGTAGCAAAGAATATTTTTTTAAAATTATTATAACTACACTAATACAAACATTGTTTTGTTTCCTTTTACACCATTAAATTTATGTTGGGTTGTTTTATAAATATTTAAAGGAATGTCATGGTAGCCCAGTTGTTAAGACCCAGAGATTCGAGAAAAAAAATATTCAAATCGAGTCATTTAGCCTTCAAAGCCTCGTTATACAGAATTACGGAGACTACTGGACCTTCAAAGTCCTCACGTAATGAGGTGAGTTATCAATTCAGGCATCATTATCTCGTTACTTTACCATGATTTAAAACTACAAGATCCGTCATCGGTAGTCCACCAAGTGCAGACTTAAGGCAATGTTAATTCAAATCTAAATCAATGTTTGATATATATATATATATATATATATCATCTGAAAACATTTTTTTTAAAAATTATCTATGTAACTTCAATAAATCGATTTTTGTTTTGACGCTTGAATGGTTTTTCGTAATTTGCAGAGTCCTTTGAAAAAGAAAAATTGTTGCTTCGTAGTACTTTAAGGCAACAAGAATATTGATACGGAAAAGACCTATGTTTTGAACAGAAACATATTTCAGAAGGACATTTGTAAAAAATGAAAAGGAAAGGAAACATCTATTCATATCCGCAAGAAATTGAATGATTTACAGCGCTACATTTCGCCTCATTCTAGATTTTACTAACAAAAACAAATGTTATGTACCAGTGTGCGCTAAGTCTCCAAAGCTGCCCAATTTTATTTATCCTGCATCATTAGTCATTCATTTAACATTGCAGTAAGACCTACATCTCTCTTTGGTGTGAAAATGCACAAACGTCCTTAAACAGATTAATCTTCATTTCCTTTTTCTTCCAAATGTTACAGTTTGGCGCTCAAGAATTAATTTTTAAAAATTGTCTGAAAGAACTCGAAATGTGAGGCCATGGTGGTAAAAATAGGAAAGTAAGAAAAGTAGTGTCTTGATTAGCAGCTGTTTTACAAGATAAATATCATCCAGCACCAATCGACTCCCACGTCCTTAGAACTATAACAAATGTCTGTTGGATAGAAAAGGGTGTGGTTGTCAGGTCAAGCTTTTTAAAAATATTTACATAAATATACTACAGGAAAAGTGATATTTTGTTTCATTCACAAAACATTTTAGTTCAATGTTTAAAAGATCTTGTATCACTCCCTCTCTCTCTGAAATTTATTTTTAAAAGCTTATGGAGTCAAAAAGCAGGAAATGAAATCAAAACACAAATTGAAATATAAAAAACATCCCAATATTCGTATAAGCTCATGGTTTTAATAAATTAGTCCTTTTATCAATAAAGATCCTAAAAATCTAAAAACATTTCATAAATGTAGTCTGTTAAATTAAAAATTAATTTACCAGATTTCGGGAGACCATATGTAGAACATATTTTTAATCAGATAAATATGGGTTTATTCAAACAGAAATGAAAAATTATTAAAAGATATTCTACTTTCATTTTAATAGAGAATCCGAATATAATTTTAGCATTTGAATATTTCTCGATTTGGTGTTTTTAATATCTAGACGTATTTCTATAATATTTATAGACATTTTATAACATCTTTATATATCTATTTCTATAATAAGACAGTCTTCTCTTAGTTATATCCATAGCTATCAATTTTTTTTTCCATAATGAGCAGCATAATCCATCATACATTAAACTAATCGATGTAATATACTCCGGTAATTTGTTGATGTTCTTTTCCTCTCGTAACAAGGAATATGTAGAATAAACTTTTAATAATCACACAGCCTCGGTTAAGCCATCCTACATATAAAACAATATTAGTAAACAAACAAATAGTAAGATAGTATAAAATTAATTCTAATAAATTTAAAACAAATGTGAGACAGATATCATTCAATCACAAAAAAAAATATTTCTAGACTGGTAGGTAAGATAAAGTTAGCAAACATATTGTTTCTTGAAAATGTAATTTTTTATTCTCCAACACATGACGCACCTCTCTCGCCAAGCCTATCCAGAGGAATCACGTCGCCACGAATAGAGAGAATTCCAAAATATTGATAAATAGTTGAAAATAGTAATGAATCCAAGATAATATTTAAATTTAATAGTTAAGAAAATTAGGATAATAGTTGCAAATGAATCCAAGTAAGAATTAATGATTATCCTCCTTATCGCCTTAGATTTAATATTAAACTCAGACATTCCTGAAATATGTAAGAATATTACTGTATTATGTACTAAACTAAGAAGGATATTACTGTATTACACACAAAAGTAAGGAACAGCCTTTTTAGACAAATTAAACTAAAGATAGTATTTTAAAGTTTATAAAATGGCAAATATTCAGTATGATTATATTGTGTGATATATTCAATGTGAATATTCAACAGAAATATAAACGATATTAGTCAATAATAGAACTCCTCCCTTTTTTTTCAGCATATCGGAACAGTTTGAATAGCTGTGGTTATATATTTGCGTTTTTCTATCGTCAACGTTTGCGAATAGTGGCGGAAAGAAAAATATGACTTTTAAGTAACCCAAAAGAGAAAAAAATCGCAGGGAGTGCTTTTTTAGGGGGCTACTAATTAA
Organism: Nephila pilipes; assembly: GCA_019974015.1. Taxonomy (NCBI): domain Eukaryota; kingdom Metazoa; phylum Arthropoda; class Arachnida; order Araneae; family Nephilidae; genus Nephila; species Nephila pilipes. Next base: position 1,006,889 of record BMAW01103208.1, read on the forward strand.
GAGAAAGGGCGTCATCTGCTCTGCAACCAATCACCATATCGTACTAAGGGATATTTTCTTATTTTCTGGAGTGATGGTGGTCACATTAAACATTTATAATTTTATTAACTTTAAAGTGTTTTTTTTTAAATTTAATTTGTCCAAAACGGTTATAACTATCTTAGTTTTGCAATAGTAAATCAAAATTGGAATATTCTTTTGTAAACATCCTGCACAATTAACGAACGGGGAAATTATTACAACCGGAATCATATTCACCTGAAAAATCAATATTTCCAGTATAATTGGAGCTTTTTGCCAGAGGTAATATGTTGTGTTATCAATTTTCTAATCAACATCTTCAGAGGGTGTCTGTGAGCATTCTACCATTCAGTCTATTTCAGTTCAAATCGGATGACATCCTCTGAGTATTCAGTTTAATCAAGTGGAATTAAAGAAGAAAAAACAACACTGTAATTTATCGAAGAAAGAGTATCTGGAGCAGATCCTAAACAAGATCAAACATTTGCTCATTGTGTTTATCGAGGAGCTACGGAAAAGTAGGCCTTCCACTCCAACTTAGCATAAAGTGGACACTTCATCCGAGTGTTTACCTGTTAGAACAGTTGCGAATGAGTGTTTACAGACCACATCTTTTTTAGGGGTTGCCCATTGTCTTTTGGGTGACAGAGTAAAACAAAAGCGGGATGTCTAAAAAGACTATTTTGTAACTGGCGTATAAAAAGGATTGCTGCTCTCTCAAGTTTGAGAATTCCCCTTGAAAGCCAGTGCTCGTGCTGTGTTTGCATTCTAAAGAGCTCTTTGAAAGCACATGTTCACGAACTGGGTCTCGAGAGCGGCTATTGTGTTTTTTAGGAAAATTTAAATATTGTTTACCTGCAGGGATAGTCGTGTTTCGGTGAGAATTTCATATGGATCTCGACAACTGTTTTTCTACTGTTACTGATAAAATGCTTACTGTTTTTTTCGGTAATAACATGGCATTGTAATTCACGATTTGAATTAATTATCGACAATTGAACTTCTAGAATGATTGATGCTGTCTACCGTTGCTCCTGCTCTTTAAAGTATGCTCTTTCTAAAGGGGAGGACAAGAACACGGACACAAGACTTATTATAATTAAAATATGCAATCTTATTTAGACCACAGAATAGAGATAGGTTTGGCTTAACTTTTTTTAAATTAACACCACTCGAAAGCTTCTGGCGTTGGATAAGTGATTTGGGGCCATACTCAAGTGCCGATTTTTGGTTTTGTTTGAATTAACATCGCACTTGAAGTAACAAGAAAGTTATTGGAGACTGATTTCTTATTTACGAAGCTTCTTCAGAAAACGAGAACGGTACCAGAGTTAGTACCTCATTCGTCTAAATTCTATACCATGGCACTGGGAGGTTGACTGATTATTTATTATTGTCGCACTTAAAAGTAACAGGAGAACTATTGGCAACACATCTCGTAATTTTAAACCAAGGGCAAGTGACGAAGACGACATCTGAGTTGACATTCCATTCACCATATTTCCATACTATCCTGATGTAAGACCTTGAAGACGCAATAGGAACGAACCCCACTATACTTTACGGCATCAGAACTCGAGCCAATAATTCGCCTTAAGTAACTGTGTCCATTAACTTGCGACCACGACCACTCAGCCACCGCATGTCACGAGAGGAGCTTGAAGCTAAGATAATCTTATTTGATTAGTGCTCCTCATCATTTTGCCCAAAGATCATTCTGCTACTGAGGCTCTTGTTAGCAACGAGGGTGACACCTGAGGTGCTATTTTTTTTTTTTTTTTTTGCTTTTGAAAAATTCATTCCTTACAGTACGTAAGAAATGTGGGTTCTAGTTCCATTTTAAAGAGCTACAGCCCCAGTATTCCACATGACAGTGGATCAGAACTTGACCCTGTGTCTCAATTTGAAAATCACCTACCTGAAAGCTCAAGACCATCGTGATTCGGGCACTGCGATTCACAAAGTACAGATAATTTTGTCAAAAAAATTCATTTAGAGATTCATGGATAGTCTAGATATTTATGGATTCATTAATACATTCCTTTTTATAAAATTCCATGTGTATTATTATTCAAGCTTATATTCCAATTCAACCACGTCTTAATCTAGCGCTGTGTGTAAATCATTTTAGGCTTCAAACAAATATCTCAAATTTGAACACACACACTTTATATATATATATATATATATATATATATATATATATATATATATATATATATATATATATATATATATATATAATTCTTTTTTAGTTGTTTTTAATAATGTTTTTCACTTTTGATAAAATAATTTATCAATGCTTGAAATTTTTATAAGATTAAAAAAGCACAAGAAGATAAAAACGGATACTTATTTTCATGTAATTTAATTTCAACTATAATTAAATCTAACATCGCAAATTTTGATAATGATCCAGTCAATAGTGACGATGGCATCAAAACTGATAGATAAGATATTCCTCATGTTATTATTAGAGAATTTCATTATTGAAAATCATTCATTATTTGAGTTCAAAATTTAACTTGCATATGCTTAATTTATAATTATATACCCCATATGCTTAAATTTATAATTTTATTTTACTGTTATAATGACTGTATTTTATCTTCATCCTTCATGAGCACGTATGTTTTATTAAATGAATGATGAAGATTAAATTCTCCTAAAATGCACAAGTACAAATACTCGCATCACAGGACGGAAAGATTAGAAATTAAACGTCAAAAAATGTAGAATTAAATATATATAATCTTCCTTACAAAATTTTCCCCAAAAGGTGGAGTAAGCCGCATTAAACTTTGATAGCCATAATTATTCACTCATTTATACGTTTTGTCGATCACATCCTTGATATGTGTAATGTATTATTTAAAAATATTTTGCCTGAAGTAGTATATCCACAGAGCGACAGGCTTTATTCTTATCTGTAACCAAAATAGACGCACGAGGAAAAAATCTGAAGAATTTTTTTTAAATTTAGAAAAATAAGAAATGCATAATTGTAGTTACACGTTTATAGTTAAATACTAATGAGATAAATATCTAAATCCAGTAATATGAATCGCTTCAATAGCTAACTCAAATTACGATTTAGAGCTGATTACGAAAGAAAGTGTAACAAAATGCGACATTTAACAGATTAAGAAGTAGAATAAAGAAATAAATTAAGGTAGGAAAAGATATTATTTTTAGAAACGTTGAAGCTGTTTATATAACATTTTTTGGGAAATCCTTTTCAGTTTCCTCGAGTAATTGTTTTCAATGGTAAAAGTAGTTCAAACTTTTTTATTTGATTTTGTTGTTATTGTTGATATTTTCTTTTTTGAGACATGAATCAATCGACAGTAACTGGGATGGCGAAGATTTTAAAATTAAAAAAAAAAAAATAGTTATGATTCAAAACTAGCGTTTTCTTAAGTTATTTTTCAAAAAAAAAAAAAAAAAGATAAATAAAATATTTTTAGAATTATCAAATGTCTTATGATTTCATTTTCTTCCTTTTAATATTGGAAGACCGTTTTAATTATCTGTTGTTGGATAGGATCGCGCTAATTTATCTCAAATAGAATAATATTAGAGTATTTAAGCATTGAAATAAGTATGCAACTAAATAATTAAGACGAATAATTTACCGATTAAATAACTTAGTAATAAACAATTATACTAAAATCACAATTGAGATCTTAAGAGTATTAGATGATAAAAATAGAAATTGCCCTAGGAATCTTTTCTTCTCTGATAGCAAAAGAAAGATATAATAGTCGTATAAAAATGTCTGCAGAATAGATAGGTAATGCAACATTTGAAAAAATATTTTTCTGATTTATTAATTACTAAGAAATAATTAACAATAAAGTGTTGCATTAGTTATTGGTTAATGATGAAAAAACGAATAAAAACATGGTAAGGAAATTGTAAAGGGTTTTTAGCAAAATTAAATGTAATTTAAAAAATCTTTTTCGGTGATAAAGGAAATTATATTTGGCATTTTAAAGGCACTGAATTCGTAAATTTTATTTAAATTTACTATTATATTGATAAATGTTAATGCCATAAATACTAATTTGAAAAAATAATAAAAAATCGTAACTCAATTCTCGGTGTATTATTTTAAAAATGTAGTCCAGACGTAATTATAATTTTATTAATTTCTATAAGTAAGCGTAATAGCTTCACTTATATATTAACACCGTTACACTTTGAGGTGAAATTTTTAGTAATCATTTGTATAAATTTATTTGTTACAGAAGAAAAATTCAGATATTGTACTTTTAGTTAAAACATTAAACATACCAGTCCAAGTGCTCCCTATTTTCTTAAGAATCATTCAAAATAAACATTTCGGAGGATATATTGAACTAAGTAGAAAGGAAAACCAACAATGTTAAGTTCCAGTGCCTCCTTCGAAGATTTTTTTTAAATTAAATGGAACAAAGGTATCTTCTTGGATTTGTTCATTTTTCAAAGTGGAGAAAGAAAGAATATATATATATATATTATAAATTAAAATCCAAGTCAAATTCAAACAATGATTTTCCTCTGTGGAGGACTAACTACCATTAAAACTATGTTGGTGTTGTTTGAGATATTGTCAAAAATAACACTTCTTGAACAATCCAGAATTTCTCTGAGAGTCATTATATTAAATGATCAATAATCCAAACGACAGAAAGATTGATATATAAAAAAAACAATATAAATCATTTTAGAGCAGTCATGTTTCTTACAGCGAGTAAATGATAAAGAAAAACGCTTAATGTACAAATACATCAACTTTGATGTGAACGATGTAGCTAACATGATCAATATTTCATCACGACGCATTACAAACTATTTTTTTTTTTTCAAATATGTTTGCCCATCCCAAAATACTTTGTAATTGTAATAAAGTTGTTAATAACTCCACACCTGTGAGATTACTTTTCGAATTGTCTCTGCCAATGAAACTGAAAGGTCAGTGTGAAAACTTACGGACGCCATTTTTTCTTTTTCAAGGTCTCACGAATCTCAGCAGGTTTCATGGAATAAACGAAACATCAAAACAAAGCAAAGGAAAAAAAAGAAGTAACCAGATTCAGACTTACATTTCTAGTCATGATCAATACTTTACCGATCATTAAATGTTCTCAACTGCAAGTAAATTTCTTCAGAGAGGTCAAGAAAAGTGAAGATGTGCAAAGGAATCGAATTATTATTGGTAATAAATAAAAGTGACGTATTGAATCAAAAATGTTAAAAGAAACAAAACTTCTTCCTATTTTGGTTTAATTATAAAATTCAACAAATTCTAAAGTCATTTAGTCCGAAAAAAGAGAGAGAGAAAAAATAATTAATTTACCAAAATATCACGCGTTACCGAATACATATTGGCTAGCGTAATCAAATCTGTACAGTTAGTTTTTAATAATATAATGCTTCGTTTAAAAATTAATGAAATTATTCTCGGAGTATAGATAATGCGGACTTCTCGTTATAAAATATACAATCCTTATTACTGTCTTGAAATTTTAAAATTATTTTTAAAGAATTAGCTATTACTATAAAATATGTACCGTCAGTTCTTTATAAATATATGAAACGTTTTAATTTATATATACTATGCAATTCCTAGAATTATATAAAGTTTAATGATGAAGAAACTGGATAAATAGATATCGCTTGAAAAGGAATTTGCATAATTTATTACTTAAATTGAGTGACTAATCTTCTGACGCAATATAAATAACGCTTCCTAAATTATTTCGAGATTTATGAATATTTATTTAGTTACTCACGGTCTCTGTAACAGATAAACAAAGCAACTATTCAGTGCAACGTTACTTTTATTCTTAAGAAATATCAAAACCAAGAACATTTAGTAAATAAATTGTGCTTTCTCTCTATTTTTGCATTATTGGACTAAAATATAATTTGTAATATAAATGTTACTTATCTGCTGCAAAGTGTATCATTTAGACAGGTTCCATTGCAATTTTGAGATGTGATATGTTTGTCTAAATCAATATGGTTTTTTAACAAATGCATTTAAACTTGCCGCGAAAGCTTGTAGATTTTTCTTCCTTTAATGAAAATGAAAAAAATATCTATTACTCTAATTTCTTTGTTGCAAAGAAATCGTATAACGAGGTTCTTTATTTATTAAGAAAATAGTTGTGTCTTAAAAAAAAATCGAACGTGAGGATTTATTAAACGGAATTTTCGATCGACTCAAATACAAAGAGACTTAATTGTTGTGTGAAATTAAAATTTAATTAAAAACTTCGGAATAATGTGAGGCTGAATTTTGTTTTACATGAAAAAATTAAATTTTTACAATTTATAATTAATATTCAATATTTTTAATTTAATTCTGCGAATAAAATAAAATCTTATTTTTTATTTTACGTTACATTTTGTTCTTATCGCCTATATTTATTTGATATTTTTGTAGTATTAAGGATAAAATTATAAAGGAAAAAATATATTTTTTTAAATTCCTTACAGTATTATGCTAATGTGTTATTTCACTTAAATAATTTCATATCTTATGCGTATTTATTTGTTATCCTATTTTAATTTCTGTCTTCATATATATATATATATATATATATATATATATATATATATATATATATATATATATATATATATATATATATATTGTTACCTACATTTAGTTGATAACATTTTCAAATTATTAATATGTGGATAAAATGTTATTAAAAATATGTGTTCTTTAAATTCTCCGCAGTATTTTTCAAATAAGTGTTATTTCTATAAAATAATTTTTCGTGTTTTATATATTTATGCAATAACACTCAAAAATAAAATTTAAAATAAGAAATTAAAAACTTTGACTACGAAAAAAAGATAAAAACTAAAAAAGGAAACATATTTTTGTACGAATGAAATTGCACAATGCAGTCAATCTTAATGACGCCTTTTAGAGTAAATTGATGTATTAAAATGGTTGTGATGAATGAATCTTTACCTATAAATTATATTTATAGATTAATAAATTGATTTATTCAGAAGTTCAACTTCTGTAGAGTAAATTGACAGATATGTCAGTTTACATTATTCAATATCAAATTTATGATGTTTGATAAATATATGAGTATATTTTATAAACATACTTTAAACAAAAAGATGCCAATTTCTTCCATTGAATTACATTAAGAAATATATTCGACAAACATAATCCTAAACTAATCATAATCAAGCCTTTTGTATTTCAATACATCTAAAATACTGGATTAAAGTCCTATGATCCTAAAACATTATACATTTGCTCCAATTTACAAGCTGTAGTATTTACCATTTTATCCTCTGTTATAAATCATTTCTCTGATTCTAATACAACATACCGATATTGATACGCGAGCAATCTTGCCATAAAAGTTTAGACATTTTAGAATCCATAAATACAAAGACTCTTCATCTATTTCGACATCCCAAGTTTCATGTCTAGCCTCTTCAAGTGTTCGAAACCTTAATAGCTCGGTTTTCTTCGATGGGACGAATAGAAATGCGAATCTAGGTGTAATTGAGCAAGGTCCCTGAACAGAATCAGAACTGATAATTATTTCTAAACCTCCTGCCACCAAATTTCTATACATAGTTGTATTGTCAAACCACTTAAATGCTTTGTAACCTAAAATCAATATATTTTCTTTGAATCTTATTTTAATAACTTTAATTCTTCTAATCGGTACAAACTCTTTACACATAAATGCATTTCTTCACAATTGAACAATGCAGCAGTAAATGATTATGGAGGAAAAAAATTAGAATAATAAATTATATAATAAAAGATATTAAATCAGTATGAGTTAAAGTTTTTTGATTTTGAAAATAGGTATTAAGAAATTTCGTTAGAACTCAAAAATAAGTCTTATCCATTATACATGAAGGAATAAAATTTTAGATTTTATCAATTGACTGGTTATAAATTTAATTTTGTATATTTAATTATATTTAATACTTATACTTCAAGTCAAAAATTTGTTCGAAATTCAGGTACAGATAACACTTTGGTTTCGATGCAAATTAATACAGATTTCAAAATACTCTAAAATATTATCTAATGTTTTAATAAATTTTTTCGTTGTTTGATTTCAAAATCTTTTTTTTCGTAGAACTGAATTTAAAGTAATACAGTTGTTCTTATTGTAATAGGTTTAACGTTACGAAATAAATCGCATTTTTGATCTTGACTTACCCTCAATAAACAAATAAGCGATTGAGAACAAATCGAACATGTAAGATAAAAATTATTTTTAAATAATAAATAAAAGGGTGATTATTTAAAACAATAAATGAAATTGGTGATTATTTAAAATAATAAATGAAATTGTGAATGATTCTTTTAAATAATAAATAAGAATGATAGTTTATAATAATTTTTTATTCTCTCAACATAACTTTGAAAAGGCTTACAATGTATCTAATTTCATAATTAAGCAAATGCATTTGATTCATATATTAAAAGTTATTTTAATTTTGTTTCTGATATCGTTGACTAATCTGCTCTCACTTTGATGTATCAAAACTTATTTTATTCGTACTGGATTTTCCCTATCAATACAACTTTGGTGTAAATATCATCCACTAGAATTTTAATTACGTATCTGAATAATTTAAGATATGTCTATGCGTTTACAAAATTATAATCTTTAAATGTTTAACTTACTACATTTAATAGATAGTTAAAAGTATTTTAGAAATAAACATAACAATCGATAACTTATAAAATGCATTTCGTTATCTTCAATGCTTAAAACTTTTCAGACCATTTTCTATTTTTTAAAAAAGTCTAAAAAATTTTGTAACCTGGAATTTTTTCAACTTTCATTGTTTAGATCAACTTTATTTCATATTATTTTGTTAAATACATGCTTTGTCAAACTGCTTTAGCAAATACACCTCCTTGAGAAAATGAGACATGATATTAGTATAATTCTCAAATTCTTCAATATCTGCCTAAAACAGCGAGTGTTAAAGCCAATTAAATGTCTGGTTCGTTCTTCCTTTTGGGATTATTAAGAATATTTATTACTGAAAATGCGTTCTCTCTCAATTTAGGTGAAATGTCACGCAAACCCGTTTACGCGGCTTCGTAACTCATTCTAGTAAATAAAGAACACATTAAATGGTGAGATAGCACTGCCATCTACGTCTTTCTGAACAGAGCTTGAGATAACAGGTGTGATAGAATATTAATAATAAAGTTGCGTTGAAAAGTTACACTTTTTTAGAAAAGATATTTTGTACAACTTCTAATAGTTTCCTCAATAATAGGTGCACGCTTCTGGGCGTGATATCCATACCAGTAATTTATCAGATAATATCGTCAAAAGTTGAAACTACGGCCATCACATATAAAGATAGCAAATAAAAAAATCTTTTCATGTTTATCAATCTTTAATACGTCTTGGAACAAATCAACAGTAAAATAAAAGATAAGCGCACGTTCTGGTCAAATTTATGTTTATTTTTTGGTGCATGTTCTCAGTACTACATTTCATCAAATCCATAAAATATTAGCAAAATTTTTATTGGTTTCCTATTTGAATTACAAATTTAATTTTCTGTTTTTGAAGTAGAGAAACGTTACATTTGTTTTTTATTCGACATTTGCAAATATGCATTTTGATATGGATATGTTATTACATATTTGCCATGGAGTCAGATTTTGAAATGTATTATGACTGAGATCGTAAAACAGTAAAGAGAGATAATTAGCAATTTTGATTATTCAAATCGTTTCAGGAGAAAAAATCATAAATAAAGGTGATGATAATATGTTTAGAAATGTTTTTAATTTTGTGCGTATTAAACATTGTCAATGCGCATAACAAAATTTATAAAAATGAACAACTATCAATTTCTTCTTGTTACCTTCTTCCTTGTTCTTCCCCCTTGATTTGATAAGTAAGGCCTATAAATCAAGACTTTTTTTTTTTACTGCGCGAATGCATAATTCGATATTTTCGCCTTTCAGTTAGTTAAAATTTACTTCCAAGTTCTAATATTTATATTGTTCTCCAAAAACATGGCATAGTTTTGAAACATAGTTTATGAGAAATATTATGATGCTTCCTTAAATATGCTTAAATAATTCAAATAATTTTAAGTTTCGAAGATCAACAAACAAATTCAGAAGAACAGGTTTCTTAAAATAAATTATTTACAATTTTTTTTTCGCTTGAAAGGCATAGCAGAAAATTAAGCATCAACTCAAAAAAAAGAAAAGGAAAAAAAAAATCATTTTAGTGAAGTTTGTCATAACTTGTCAATTTGTGGTTAGCTTAATTGTGACCGAATAAATTCTGCTAAATCAGGACACTATGTATCCAAATTAAATCAATCTCATTTTCTATAAGATGAATGCCGTTGTATTTTCACCCACAGCGTAAATCTTAACATTAAACACTTATATCTATCCTTGGTGCATCTGAGATTATCATGATATATAATAACTAGAACATGCAGTTCCGTTCAGCGTTATCATACTTGCACAGAATAACATCGGTAAATGAATGTGAATCACTGGAAGAAAGCAGAATCGACAGAACTGAATAAAATCACATTAAAGTATACAATAAAGATCGGTATAATAAGGCGAGTTTACAAAAAGTATCCTAAATCTGAAGAATTACTATTACAAAACTAAGGAAGCCTATCGTCTTTTTTGTACATTTAAACTATAAATAACATTTTAATTATAAATGACAATTGATTACACTACAAGAAATAACGATAATAGATGATACAATACCCAGTCGATAATAGAATTCATCCACACTTTTTTCAGCGTGTTCAATACAAAATTTGATGCAGTAGTTATTCATTTTTTCAGTACACCAGTGATTATCGGATAACGAAAACATTCTTTCTTTTTAATAGCCCTGCAGGAAAAAAATCGCAGAGAATTGAATTAAGATTTAGAGTGGCCAATAATTAGAATAGTACATCATCCGCTCTTATGGATCCACCCACCATTTTTCTACCACTTGTTACTTCTTATGTTTCTGGTAGTGTGAATCTTAACATTTATGATTTTAAAAACTTTAAGTTTCCTTTTAATTTAATTAGTTCAAACAGATAGCAACCTTTTTGTTTTTGTATTGTAGATCTCTAAAGTTGGGTTATTTTTGTAAACACTCTATATAATAATGATGTGATATTTTACATTTATAATTGTATATATGCTCTTCCTTAGGTGTTCATTGAAGAATTTTGTTGTTGATAATTAATATCAATTTATAGACAACATAACAAGCATGAAATCGTTTTATTAAGTATCTGCAACAACAAATCAATTAAAAGTTCTTCTTTGTGCTGTATAGCCCACTGTTATATTTATTAGTAGTAATTAGTCACGATCTCTATGAATAATGGAACAAACACACTTCATATAAAAGGCACACGTTTTAAATGTGTATTAAAATAAGTCAATGACAATAATTTTTGAATAAATTCATGGCTTGTCTTGAAGTTATTTGTAATTCATCTCGAAAACTTAGTGTTATATCTCTTAGTGTTACAATCGTCAATGGAAACTATCAGAGGTATTGAATATAAATTTGAATTGCAAATTTAATTGTTCAAAATGATAAAAAATATCTTCGAAATTTTTATAGTTAAAATGTCAAGAATAGAACAGTGACACTTTACACTCTGAACATATTAATTAATTCTTTATCATTCTATTCCAGCATTGAATGAAAAAGGGAAGCAGAAAATACCAAATAGAAATTACGAATTCAAAATCCAACATTGTTTCTTAACAATTAGTCGGATAAAATTCGACTAATTCCTTTCGAGCTTGCACGGGTCGTATCTAACATTAAAATTCATCTAAGATAGGTTTCAGTTAGTTAAATTAATAAAGAAAACGTCATATGTGATAGTTTATTCAAGGTGAACGTGTAACCACGTCTTGTAGTGGTTCAACTTCGAGATATCTACCAAACTTCGAACAGTAATAATTTTAGATTTAAACACCGATTTATTTTCCATAGAATAGTGAGCACGGAAGTAAAGAAACACGTGGGTATCGATAAAAAAGAACATAATGAATTCTATCTAAGATCAGAGGCTTGGTTGTAGACGTTTGTCAGCATCTGATACGGTCTAGTGAGAGATATTCACTTTTCTGTTTTTTTAGTCTAATTTCCTACCATTGGTGAGGTATTACAATGACTGATAAACCTTGATGGTCGAGCAGGAAGAAAGATCTCTTGTGAGCAAAGTGTGGAGATCTTAATCGAAACAGGTTTCAGGTGCGGTGTTCACAAGCGAGAAAACCGTATCTTTTATTTTTCTTGCCTACTATGAGATCTCAGAAAATGTTTGTTTTAAATTCTAAATAGACAAGAGTAGGAAGTGAAATGTTAGGTTCATTACATTTTTTTCAAAGGAACGTTGTTTAAAGATAATTGAGGAAATGTTTATTAATCCTGTGAGAAAATATTGTCATTTTCATCTTAGTTATCTAAAAAAAAATAGCGGTGAAAATGAAAGATTTTAAAACAGAGAGATATGTTGTAAACACAAATTAAAGAAAATGTTTTATTTCATCTGGATCTATCTAATTAAAATGTATTTATTGATTTATAATGTTAATTTACTTGAGTTGGAAAGTAATGGAAGGTTTTGGAAAAATAAATTAAGTTGTGTAAAATATTTTTGGTATTTTTAATTTATATTTTCATTTCCTATAGTTTGGACAAACAATTTTCTCTTCGTTAAAGTTCCTTTTCAATATTTTCATTCCTTTTCTTTTCGTGTAACATATAAATTCTCTGATGTTGCTTGTTTTAAATTTCTAAACAAGCTATCAGGAGAGAAGTGAAATGTTAGAGTGTACACAGTTTTGAAAGAATGATATTTAATGGTATTAGGAAACGTTATTAACTCATTGAAAAAACTTCACTGTCTCATCTTAAGTATTGCGATAGTATAAAACAAGTTAGTGTAAATGAATGGTTTGAAAAGAAGAAGGAAAATGAACTCAAATGAATAATGAAAATGTTTATGAACTGCATTCCATACTTATTAAATAAATGTTTATTCATTATAATGATGGTTATTATTTGTGTTTGGAACTTCGGAAACGTAATGATAATAAGAACAAGATTTTCATTTCCATTTCAAGAATATAAGAAAATTTATATATTGAGTTTAGTTTAAATGATATCGTAAATAAAAATAATTAAATAAACACGTGCGTATATTATTATAACGAATAAATATAAATATGTGCTATATATACTTATCTTACTTAAAACTTTTAAAGAAACTTGATGCGAAATATTTATACTTTGTTAACATTATATTTAGGACTGTGTGTTTTAGCTTACTGTACAATTAACAAAATATAGTTCTTTAAAAATTTAAATAAATTCAAAATAAAAATGTCCCATAATAATTAGAGATGTATTCAATATTACTCATATTAACGTTATATGAGAAAAGTGCTTTCCACTTTCCGTAACAGAAATCATTATTGAAGTGATTTAAAACTTGTAATAAATAAATTGTTTGTTGCCAAATTTTACTATGTATTTGCAATATAAATCTGAAATTGTGTTTGTAACGCACTATATACTTTTCATTCAGTTTTTTACATATTTTCATTCTACGTATAAATATATCACGTCATTTTTCAATACTTGATTATATACAAAATGTTTTATATTAATATGAGTATACTTTATATCATTAGATGGGAATATAAAATGCCGAGAGAACAAATATTCAAAAAAAAACAACAAAAAAATTTAATTAAGGTTATTTTATGTTTTAAGCTTCTTATAAATGAGAGAAAAAGAAATCCATTCATAGAATGTAAGCAAAATTTTCTTAAAATTTTCAGAATATAAAGCAAAATACAAAAATCAGATAATGTAGGAAAAAAAACAGTTATTTCGATAAAATAATAAAAATCTCATGTGATTCAAATAATAAATCAAACAAATGAAATTAAATCTAATTTAGATTATGAAAGAGAATGAATAAAAATACTGTTAATTAAAGAAAAAGCAAACTTTGAATTTTATGAGCATTAAAAAACTTGTCATAGTCTACATTAACTTATTTTGATACATTACAAAATGATTATATTTTAGATTCAGTTGTTAAGTTTTCCATCTGTTTTGTGGAATATGATTTTAAGAGAACAGATCCTAAAGTTATCAAAATATCGAAAAACATTTTACTTTATTTTAATTGTATGACTTTTTCTAAACGTATATAAAAAATTTAGCATTCCCAGTTACATTATTTAAGCAGTTATTTAAATTTTTAAAGTATGCCAAATATCTCTTTGACCTTCAAAACTTTAAACTGTGTTCACAATTTATTTATTTTAATGATAGTCATGTACATTAAAATGAATAGGTTTTTTCTGTAATCGATATAAAGTTGTAAATGTTTTCTGTTGCTTTCAAAATATATCTTTGAAAATTTATGTATGGAATAAATTTAAGAAGTTTAAAAAAATCCACAAACATTGATGCATTTTTACTTGTTTCATTATGTATGATAAAAAATAATAAACTGTTCAGAAACTAGTACAAATAAATTCATAATCAAAAAGTTGTAAAATAATTTTAAGAAATTAAGTAAAAATTTGATGAAAATATAAGAATTTGTAGAGTAGAAGAATTTTAAGATACTGAAGTATTTTGAAAAAATCTTTCAAATAATGTTGATACAAGAATAAAGCTTTTGTGGAATGAAATTCTGTTGTCCAAATATGTGAATAAAAGTTTTCTTATAAATATTAATTTTAAAAGTTACTGTCTCTTAAATGAATGGGTCTCGGAACAGATGATCAATTTAAACAAGATATCAATCATTTGACTTTTATCCAGGCAGACCCATTTCGAAGCCATTTTTTCTATCCACAGGAATATGATATCTATTTGCAAAGCGTATTAACATGATATCCTTTTACATAAAACATGAAGCGATGCCTTAACTTTTTTCTTACGTTTAAAAAAGTTTTAAAATTATTTTAATCTTTTAAAGAATATTTTTATGAAATCTTATATTGAATAAGTTATATCATTACTTCATGATTACGTATTCAAAGAGCAGGTAGAAAAAGATATTATAAAATGCATCACATTTTTTTCTAACTCATTCATGTAGCAAATCCACATAAACATTTTATGTTTATGCATAAAATTAGTAAATGTTATCTCATTGGTTTTCAAGAAAAGAATATCCAAAATATTTTTCCAGATTTCATAACTCGTTTTCATTACAAGCGTGTGATACAGAATATATATATATAGATATATATATATATATTATCAATATGCATTCTTGTGCAGATTTCTTGTTATAATTTGATATATATATATATATATATATATATATATATATATATATATATTATACATAGATAGGGTTTGTCATCTGTGTATAATAATATATTAGAATATCAATAAAATGTTTCAGTCTTCGTATAAACCCTCTCCATGCTTATTATAGTAAGCTAATAATTACATTTCTGATTTACTTTTATCAAACCTGTTTGCATTTTGTCTCAAAGTCATAAAATGAATTTATGAATGCCTAGTAACTAATTAAAATGTGTCAGGGAAGAAATACTAGGAACATTTTATTGCAATGCCAAGTTTATTATTAAAAGAAGACAAACTTCTATCTCTGAAAAATACAATTTTATAATAAATCAATAGCATATGATGTGAAAGTTCATTCAAATATCTGACTGAGAATGGTTGACAATTTATGAGCCAACTGTCAGTAAGTGCTGACCTAGAAGGCAAAGTTTGCTGAAATAAACAACTGGAATTTGAGCACGTTGCTCGCCTAATAGTGGGTGGATAACTTGTGGCGTCAACTCTCCATGAGCTGAGTATGAAATCTGGTTGAAAGGGCAATTAAAAAATCAGATTAAAAGCGAATAGTGTATCAGTCTTAAAAAAAGGCTTAGAATAGTGTTCGCGTCCCCACCTCACATTTGAGAATCTTATTTTAACTATTTTTCTTTATCTGATATTCTGAAACAATAGCAATACAAGCTCTTCTTATTGAGAGTAATGTAACGGTTCTCTTCTTCTTAATTATTTTTCCTTTCTTTTATACCGATCTGCTGTTTAACGCTTATATAGTTCCAACTTAGTTATTGAAAGAAATATATAACGTTATTACAAAATTGCCCAAGCACACTTGTATATCTCCGTATAATTTTTCTATGACTTGAAAACTAACTTATAACTACGACATGAAATTTAATTTTAATGCGTACATTGATTATAATATATCCTCATAATCGAGGAAGTAGGTGTAATACAGCATTAAAAATATTTTAAAAATACGATATAACTAGATTAAAGGAATGGAACTAAAAAAAAATATCATGGAAATAGAGTTACAATCCTTTATATCTGAAATAATTTTCCTAATCAGCGCATAAAAAATTTCAAAACAGTACCCTACGTAAAGCGAAGGGACATGTAAAACAATATGTTCGAGTTGTTTGTAAGTCCTTTATTTGTTCCATTAGAACATAATTCTCGACAATCTTTTCCCTTTATTTCCAAAAACATATAAGGGTGTGGTGTTGACATCGCTAAGTCCCTTTTCCAGACATAATTACGTCTTATCCTGAAGATGCCTTTTTGATCTGAAAATCTCCCAGTTGCCAATGGACAAATAATCATTATTATAAATATGAAGAGGATTTTAGGGTAGTTTTTTACAACTCTTTGTATGGATTACAGGGAACACGTCTTGACATACTTTCAGCCTCCAAAACATTATTTGTAAGTGATAATTTACAAACAATAATTGGAATTTTATGGGAGGTCGCTCATTCAAGATTACTATAAAATGATTCACCATCTATAACTAAGAAATAAATAGGCATGTAAAGAGCCTTCTTCATTATTATTGAATCAGTGGAGTTTTTCGAACGTTATGATCTCAAATTTGATTTACGAGTAGAAACAAAAAATTAGTGAATTCTGTCTTATTTTGTGCCTGTCATAAATTCAACAGACAAAGCTCCAAATTGGTATTGATTCAATTGTATTGAATTATAAATTCAATTCCCTAAGTATTGAATCTTATAGCTTTTGCTAAGAAAAAAAGAAGAATTTAAATAATTCCGAAGCTTTCAATTGTGAATTTCAGTTGCTTTTCTATCTTGCCTATTAATTCTTCCCCAATCAGCTGCTGCTTTTCAGTTAAAAAAGGATATTGAATAATATTTAATTACTTGCAGATAATAAATACATAGAAAGGAAATGCAAATTATAAAGCAAAGAAAGGATGTCTATCTATTTGTCAGTTTTGAGATAAAAAAATTTAAAAAATTCTATTAAAGTAAGATTTGAGATTACGTCGTAATGGCTATCTAATTTCTTCTCAAAGATATTTTATGTTTTAATTAACTTAGTATGACTCACACTATACCTGTCAAAGGAAAGATACAAAAAGGAAGGATAAAATATTAATGAATGAAAAAAGAATAAGTATCAGATTTTTTTTTTCCAGAATTTGAAAAAAAAAAAAGTTTAATAATCTGATACTTGGTCTAAAAATTCGAAAACTAATTTTTTATTTACAGCTAAATGAGAAGCAATTATCACTCTACTTAAAGTATAAATTAATTATATACATTATTATATATTAAATAACTTTCAGACATTTTTGAAATAATCGTAAACAAATAACAAAAATATACGATTTAAAATCTTAGATTGGAAAACAACGATAGTTTATTCGCAATTTAAATTACACTGGGATGTGAACTGAAAGAAAATATCTCGACTATTTTGTTACGGCGCTGTGGATTTAAATGGACCATGAAAACATCTTGAAAGAAATTTTATTTTCAAAAAGGGAGAGAATGATGTAACAGCAACGACAAAAACTGTTATCTACATTTCTTTTATTCCGAAAAGATGTAAACTTGAAATTACGACCACAGCTTCGAATCTTTCACTTTTAATTGAAAGTAAATACACATGAAAAAAGTAAAATTCGAAAATAATGTTTATAAAAAATTTCGACGATCAATTCTTTGTACTTCAAATACAAAAAATAAAGTATCACGCTTCAGTTCAATGATTAGTTTATTTTCTAATAAAAATTTGTGTTTATTTGTTGCAAACAATACACTTTTACTTAATATTTTCTTTCTGTTATTTCAACATTGATTTTATTTATTGTTTTAGATCAATGTTATTTACAATTAACATTTAAACATCATGTCAGGATTACTCAACAATAAGGTTGTTTTCCAAACATATGTAAAAAGAAAATACTATCGGGTTAGTTTGAGACTTTCATGCTATGTTTATCGTATAGCATGGCAGTAGTACTAGGATATACTACTGCCCTACTGCCGTCGAAATTTCGACCGCTGTAGATTTGTGTTGAATGAGGTAGGGGTGGGGGTAACTCAGCAATGTTTTTAGTTTTGCCTTTATAAGAATGCATGTGTGTTTTAATGTTTAACAAATACATATCCAAAAGTTTTGAATAGAAACTATGAGAAAAAATTTAGAATTTTGTTTATAATTAATATTTATTTTTTACCCTTTTAGTAAAAAGAATATCACTTATATAACTGATTTTGTTTATTAAATTTTACTTTTAATCATGACACAAAGCTTAAAAATCTTATTTCTTGGTTACATTCTTTAAAATATTCCTTTTTATTAAATTAATCAAAAATCTATTTTTATAATCAGCTTTAATTCATGTTAGTATTAAAAGATGGGTTGTCCTTGAATCAAGTTCAAACAGAATAATATTTGAGAACATTATTTTTATCATGTACAATCGTTTCCATAAAAGTTCGGGAATTTTTTTATGTAGCAAATTGATATAATAAATAAGTACAATCTTAAGAATTTCTAACATATCTTTTTTTTCATTCAGACTTACTTATGAATTTAAAGCGTAGCATGTCAAGACGAACCCCTTGTTAAATCCATTTTAAAGTCTTAAAAAATTCAACTATTTCGAACTCTTTTGTGAACCAATTGGCTTATCATTTCGACGCATTGAAAATTAAATCCAGATCTACGCTTGGTATTGTGTATTTTTTTTTTTTTTTTTTTTTTTTTGCGGTTAATCAGTAAATCATAAATTACAATGTTGTTAGCATTATCTAAATTTAAAAGGATTATTCTGTTTAGATAATCCCATTTAGATATCTGCACATACATTTCCAAATGGAGTGGGGTGGTGGAAGAGGTTATTAAACTTTTAACTGTATGATTTTAATATATGTCAAGCAAAAATAAGATTTTAAAAATATACGTAAATAAATAAGACTTAGTTTGCTCACGTGAGGCTTGAATGTTTTTAGATTTCAAACAAAACTTTTACAAATCAATTGTTAATAGACTGTTTAAACTATTTGTTGGGGTATAATAATATCTTTTCTTATATTTAATACAATTAAATAGTTCTATGAAGCATAAAAAGTAAAAATTAAAAAGAAATATAGGGTTATCTTTTTTATAGATCAAAAGTAAAACAAACCTGAAAGAAGTTTTAATATATTTTAGGATTTTCTACAAGAAACACTTTGAGAATATATATCAAAATGTTTTCAGACATTTGAAATTATGGTATTCGAATAATATTATTTATCTAATTATGAAAAGTATATATTGATAAAACATTATCGAATAAAATGAATACGAAAACTTACCTGCACATCCTAAGATAATGCAAATGACTAAAAGTTGTTTCCAAATCCTTCTTTTCATTTTTATTTTTTTGAAAAAGTTATTCCTTGTCTAAAATGAAGATGAAAATTCTGTCAATCCAGATATAAAATTTTAGCACTTACAACTGGAAGCATTCTAATGAAATTTTCTTCAGGTTGTTCATTTTCACATTAGGGCACCTGTTCTTTTTTCGCAAGAATTCTGCCGGTTTCAAGAAGTTTTTTCCCCCAAAGTTTCGTATAATGTCGTTTCGTTCGAAATTTCTTCAGCAATTTTTAAATTCAATATTTCAAAAGTTTTTCTTCGGAGAAAAAATTTAGATAGTTGCCACTGTTTGAAGATTATTCTTCAGCGTCAAAGTCAAAATTTACTGACGAATCAAATGTTTCACACAAAATAACTGTCTTAAATACTCAAACGATTTTTTTCCTTCGGAAATATCAGTTTCCCTCAAATCTATTAAAATAAATAAAAATTAAGCATTCTTTCACAGCATTCTTTTGACATCTAGCAAGCGATTGAAATTTCGATTTCTTTCAATTAAAACTAATAATCGATCTTCTCATGCAATTAATTTTTATCCACGAAAAATACTTATATTTAATTATAAATTTTAATTTATTACCAGCAATAAATAAATTACGGTTTTGGAAACTGGCATCACCTGGAAAGAAAAAAGTCCCTTTCAACAGTTTCGCATCAAAACACAACCAGCGAGTGGATGAAGAACAAATGGAACCGAACAACTTTCCACTGCGAACTAGTTCTGCTAAACAACTAGCCGTCAGTGCCGAGTTCTGAGTTAGACTCTGAAGCGAGGCCGATCTGCGGACTCGTCCAGCCTGTTTGAATTGCCTAAGGCGATACAATCGAGCTTTCAAAATTCTTTTTCGTATTTTCTTTTCAAAAAGTTAAATTAGTCTGCCTACGTAACGGGTTGTGCGCGCGTTGGCGTGACGGGTGTCTATTGGCGATCATTTGGCGCTTCATTAGCGATGAAAGAAAGAGAAAATGTTTGTGCTCAATTTTTAAAAATATGTTAACCCTTTCTTTCCATTTCTCCTCGTTTTACTCGATTTTTTCCTAGTTGTTTTAAGCAAGGAAAAGTTCTTTTGTGTATATAAATTAAATTCTTTAAAATAAAAAAAAACTGGCTCTACGTTTAATGTTTATTAATTAAATAATATAAATGGTCTATTTTTATATTTACGAGAAAAAGATTCAGAGCTTCGATATTAATAACTGATACAAATGTGTTTATATAAACGTAGTAATATGTAAAATGAATACTAATTTCTCTTTCTTTCCTTCAATTTTTTCATTCATTTTTTCTAGATTTTTTTTTTCTGATTGTTATTTTACGCAAGAAAAAAAAATTATTTAGTGCATAAAAATAAAATATTGAAAATCTTACAGAATTCAACACTAATTTAAATGTTTATAAATTAAATGATAAAAATTATCTTTTTTTTCCCCTTCATATTTACGAGATAAAGATGCGAAACTTTATGATCAAAATACTCTTCCTTTAAATTTTTTTTCGTTCACTCTTCAATTCATTTTTTTTCTTCTATTTTTTGGTTATAGTTAAATGCACGAAAATAGAATTATTTTACATATACATGAATTAAATCTTTCAAAATCTTTAAGAATTTGACCTTGTTTTTGATATTTATTGATTCAACAAATAATATAAAAGGTCCGTTTTTGTATTTAAGAGATAGAGATTCGAAACTAACAATGTTTAAAAAAGTAATGAATGTAATTTTTTTATATACACAGGGAAATTACTTTAAGTATTAAATATAACCATAAAACTAAAACTAAATTGTTAATAAACTAATATGAATCCTATGAACTTCGTACAATAAAGTCGAAAAATAATCTCTCGGTATAATTAGTGAGTGAGTGAAATTTGGAGCTTATCGCTAGAGTAAACTCTGATTATGCTCCTTCAAAAATGTATATCTGTGATCTAAATGTTAGAAAAAAAATGGAGAAAAAGTTTCAAAAAAAAAAAAAATTGAGTGATTAGAAGAAGGGTCAATCATAGAGAATAATCGTTAAGATATCCTGGGGTGCATCGTCTTTATTTGCAAAAGAAGGTGAACCACATGGAAAAGAAAAAAAAATCACGAGGTTTTTTTCTTTTGTAAAACAGGATGGGAGATGATATATGCTAAGCTATTAATACAATTCTCTGACTTCATTCTTAATCTTCTAATTAAAAATTTTAAAAAACTGAGAGAAATCCCCCTGTACAAATTTGAAAACTGGTTCATAATTCAGTCATGTATTATCAGATAAATATAAGTTATTAGTGATATTAGAGTCAATATTATTACCTTATATTTATATGTTATTTCTATCATTTTTTCTACGATCAATTAGATTACGTTTATTTCATTAAAATTCTAATACATCACATTGTACCAATCAAGGCTAATGACCATTGTCACGTATAACAGATTCCATTATTCTTCACAAAGCTAATGGCCAATATGCAGAACAATGGGGTCTATTACACGTTTTTAACTGGGCCTCAAAATCCATGTCCTCCGATTCCACTAAAGCCCTATCGAGAAGCAGAGAGATGCACGTTCAATCCATTAGGTCTCAAAGTCCTTATGTTGGGATGGTGTGAAAGTTAAGAATGAGATACTAACTCAAGTGTCGCCCTTGTCGCAATTATATATAAGTTTGAATTCAATGGTCCAATACCCTGACATCAGTTCTGACTCCAACTCAGAAGATGAGAAATATCACACAGGAAGGATTGGACACAGTCATACCAACAATAATGATAATTTATTAAAGACATTTAAGAGAAATTAAATGAAGGACAAACAGAAGAGAGAACCGTGAAACCAGAATTCAGATCTTCTCTCCATTCTTTGTATGTTTTCAGTGGTACCTTAAGCAGCGGTAGCAGAAGGACTACAGTTCTCTTCAGCTTCACGCCATTTGCACATGCTTGCCTTGCCAGAATAGTCGGCTCTTCCTCATAACGATAGAATAGCAATAAGCTGGTGATCACCAATCGCTACACCCTCTTTGATTGGCTGGGGTTCAAAACAGTGAGGTCTGTTCCTAATAATCGTTGTGCAGATCTGAAGTGACGTTAATTCGAACCTTTAATACTCAAATGGTACAAAATAGGGCGAAGATCCATAGCTCTTGAACAAAAAAAACGCTAAAAATTATGAGAGATGCTACACATTAATTTTAACTAAATCTGTGAGTCCCCATTCAACGTGGTGCGGAAATCAGGAGAAGGAAGCTTCGTAATAGATGTGAATCATTGTTCGTTAGTTGACTGAAAATTATATGATCCCTATCTGTAATCATTATTTCAGTTTCAGAAAGAAGTTAAATAGACAAACAAGGTTCTTTCGGATATCTAACTCATTTAATCTCTTTATTTGATTAATGATGCTTTGGGTGCTCTCGTAATAGAATATGTAAAGTCTTCTCCAATATTGAAAGTCTATTTTTGAAATATTTGGTATTTTAATTACGGTTATGTATGAACTGCAGTTCCTGACTAGTGATAGGTCTTTAGTGGCATCAGGTATCGAACCTACGACTTGAGGAAAATAGTGCCCACCTCAGGTCTGCATCCTTGAGCATAATTAAAAGTGGCGTATCAGGAATGGGAATGGGATTGTTCAGTAATCCCCCCCCCCTTTTTTTTTTCCTGAAAAGTATGTGAGTTTGATGCCATTTGCATTAAAAAATTGTTGCCGTAGCTTTTTGGCCGATGAGACAGCTTTCGGCTTCAATTTTGATTCTGCAAAAATTTACTGCCAAATCAAAACTAATTTATGAATCAATGTCATGTGTATTTTAATGTCATTAACAGCGCACAATAGTAACCCCATCTTCCTTTAGAAACGCCAATTTTCATCAAAAACTGGTACTTTTTGAAGCTCTTTCGTATT
Organism: Nephila pilipes; assembly: GCA_019974015.1. NCBI lineage: Eukaryota > Metazoa > Arthropoda > Arachnida > Araneae > Nephilidae > Nephila > Nephila pilipes. The sequence goes on from BMAW01103208.1 coordinate 1,030,563, forward strand.
AAACAAATGATAAATGTTATTACTAAATTTGAGTTTCATAATATTTCATAACTAAATAAATTCTATAATGTTCTCTAAAATCCAGATTTCCGGCTTAGTTATGTTGATTTATAACTCCGCATTATTAATCAATATAACTAAGCTGATCATTTTCAAAATGTAAAGTAATCGGCTAACTTTCAAAATTTTACATAACATATGATTATCCGTATACGGTGATGCATAAATAGATTAAGGAATATGTAATAAATTTACTTAACTAAACTAAATACTGCAAAATATTTGTCATAATTATAACTTCTGACATCAATAACATCTGTTTCTATTTTAAGGTTTCCTCTACTTTAGACGATTAGATACTTAGATTACGAATACGGCTTAGTTGATAATGATTCCTGTATTACATGCTTCCAAACTTTTGAAAACGTTTTTTGATTCCAAAAATAGATTGCAAGTCTCATGTTTAGTAAAAAAAATCACGTTCGAAAATGTATTTCTTGCTTTTTCCAGAATACTTCCTAATCGGTTTTAAAAATTTACAAATGGTTTTATTGCAGATCATGAAGCATGTAAAGAAATAATCGCATTCTTTTCTCTGAAAAAGAATCGACAAAAAACGTCGATAAAATGGAATACAATATCTTTTAACTTACCACAGTAACCTGCGCAGCCATTATTAATGATTTAAAATAGCTGTTAAGAGAAATTTTATTTAACTTTTAAATGATATTATATGATAAATAAAGCTAAACATACACTTGTTAGGACTATGGTTGCTCTGGCTGGATACTGGTAGAATTTTAGCTAATATAATCGCCCCACGAAAACATTTGGAATATTTATTTAAAGATTGAATAGTCCATCTGTTTTGTAGAAATAGAATTTTTTTTTAATTCAGAGAAAAAAGATGTGAATAGTGATACATTATTTAATTATATTTTTAGTGATAATGCAATACAATAATTTTTTACGCGTATTTCGAAAGGTCATTCTAAATCGATGACTATTTTATCAGAACGGAAACGGCATTTGAAGGATTTAGGTACAGATTACCTTGGGCTTTTTAAAAATAATATGAAGGAAATTTATTGTAATTTTTTATTAAATTAATTGATTTGTAAGTATATAAATAAATTTAATCGAAGTATTCCCTATTTCTCCCCATAAATTTGTAAGATATTAAAAAAATTTCCCATTTCAATTGCAAATTTTTATCGAATAGTAGCTTTTTATTCTTAAAAATGTCCTGCAAAATATAAAAATACTTTTAAATACCTACTTTTTAACGGAAATGCAGTTTTGTCTTTTCTTCGAAATGGAAGTAAATAAACTTATTTTAAAAATTTTAAAAACTGGCAACACTATGCACGGTATCATTTAAGATGAAACTGGATTTTAATATTTTTATATATACATGCACAAACAATATTTAGAGTTCCAAAAGACTTTAATGTTTTTTTACTATTAATAAACTTTTAGTATACATAGATCTTATTAGTTGAATGCTTTTAGTGTATGTAATTTATAATTAATATTATAAATATTTATAAGCAATGATAGTAAATAAATAAATTGTAAGACGGCTGAATTGAAGAATGCTCAACATAGATCATTCTCAATTCATCCGCCTACTTTATGTTATAAAAATTGTTCAAGTGAGTGTTTATTAACGTTCCATTAAGAAGGAACACGATTGCGTGAAATTGAAATAAATAAATGCTAGGAGATGGGAATTTAATTCAATATCAACATTATTTGAACCCAAATATGCCAAGAAGGAAATCGAATTCAGAAGGAAGGTCTGGAGACAAACATGGCAGTTTCATAATCACATTTACATTCTAAATAATTTAGCTCTATTTTTGAAATTTTTCTAAAATATTTGAATATATATATATATATATATATATATATATATTCAATTCTGTAAGTTCTAAAGAGAAATATTTCATTGTTATAATTCTTGTATAGTTCCAAAAATTTAGTTCATTACTAGTAAAATTTAAACACTAAAGGTAACTCAAAAAGGGATACACAAAAAGTTTTTGCTGTATATATTAGATATATAACAATATTTTTATTCCACCCCAAAATGTGAGATTATTGCACAAATTTAAATGTTTTTAAATAGTCTCAAACAAAAAGAGAAAATCTGTCATTTTGATTTAATTTAATTTTTAATAAAAGCTAAATTCTTTTCACAAAATTAGATTTTTTTAAATGCTTGACATCCTATTAACTAACTAGTATCAATATCTTGTTATTAATTAATATTTCTTTTAAATTATCTAAAATTCAAGTGTCTCTTACAAGTTAAAAATGATCTAGAGAAACTAAACATTTGGCGTGATGGTTTGACACATAAGAATCTAGCTCAAGTGTTTCCTTATTATTCGATCCGAGTTCAGAACTTGATATCCGTTACATATAACCAATTGGATTATTATAGAATAATATTAATTAAATAAATCGAATTATAACTTAAAAAAAGCAACTCTTCATTTTTTCAGGGGCTGTGGCTGCCTACTAAGAACGATTGAAAAAAATTGTAGCTCATGATTGTGAAAGGAGAACATAACAATGGTAATAACACAATATTACATTAGAAACTGCTGAACAAATGAGATATATATTCATCATTTAAATGAGCAAAACCACTAAAGCGTAACTTCCGCCATTAGATTGTTATAATCACAGTTTTAATTTTCAAAGGTTGATGTATGTTGATTGAAGTGTATCTAATAACTATGACTTTATGTATTTGTTATACCGAGTTGTTAAATTACGACAAAACTTTCTATGTTGTGAATATAGAAAAGTGCATATCAATCTGGGGATCTAAAATTTTGCCTTTGGTGTATTTTTGGTGATAATATTTTTTGAAGTATCTGCAATTTGATTATAATTATAAGTTTTAATTTACGAGGGGAATTCAGTAGGCAGATTTGATTATTTTTTAACCTCGCATTTAGAAGCAACATAAGGTGTATTGGCAAAGGACCGCGTAATTTTCTGTCTCGATCTGGTGACGAGAACGATGTCTGAACTGGCACATCCCCCTCCAAACTTCTTCACCACTCCAATGGGAAAACTTGAGAACCCTATCAGATTTAACGTGCATCAGCCACGTTACGCAGTCTATCTTCTGTGGCATCAGGGATCGAACCCCCGAATCGACGAAAACAACGCCATGCGAGATCGCGGCCATGGCTACTAGGCTACCGCAGCCACTTAAATATTCGAAATGAAGGGTTTTTTCCTTTGATTTTTACTGTATCATCAGTAAAGTCATTTCTTACACTGTGGTAAAAATAAATTTCCATATATATGGTCCTAGAAGTATGCGTTTTTGATTAATTGATTGTTAATTAACGTCATCTTTATAAGCAAAACAAAGTCTAATGACTACAGACATTGTAATTTTGAGCCCCGGTCAAATTGCAGATGATGAACGCATGAGTTGGTACTTCTTCAGTTTCCACATTCTCCCGATGTGAGGACTTGGTGCATCGACAGATTTACTGTGCATCATCCCCGCTATACAAAAGGTCTTCAGAATGAGGGAAAAGAGTCAGGACTCAAATATACGACTCGACGGAAAGAATGTTGGACACGAGTTTGTGACCAATGAACATACGGCTACTGCAGACTCTTGAAGTATGCGTACTACAGTTTGAGAAACACTGGATTTCTCCATTATATTATTAAAGTTCATAGATTTTTTAAAGTAGTTTAGTAAATTTATAATTCTCTTTAATTAGGGAGATACTTTAATTAAACCAATTGCTATATTTCACCATCATAAATAAGAATTGGGTGATATTAATTTCATGGATTTTCTTGCCCTAAACGTAATAATATTTAAAATTCGAATTACTCATATTTCCTTTAAAAAAAGCAGTCTGACAGCATTACTGTTAAATACAGGAAAAATTACTGATAAATAATGGTACAGTTACTTTTAAACTTCGGTATTTTTTTTTAATAAGACCAGGATTTTCCAGCTTTTCAAATATGTTTTTTTATTACGGAACATTTTCAAAGGAAAAATTCCGAAATTGATTAAAAATATTATTTCGCTTTTTTTTTTTTTTTTTTTTTTTGTTAGGACTAAAATATTTTAAATGTACTTAATAAAGATTCTCATACAAATTCTTAAAAAAAATATGTCGGTATATTTAAAGGGAAAAAACTCAGTTCATTCTAGTTAAATATGTGCACATGTATACTATTTTTAATCAAACAGTTTTGTATTAAGAAATCGATTTGAAATCTTAAAAAAAAATTATTAACAAATATCCTGTAATAAAATTTACGATTTTAAGAAGATAAATGGCCTTTTTAATGAAAATTCCTGAATTATGCGGTCAGAAAAACTATTTAAAAGCATTAAAAATAGAAAAACTTTCAAATCTCTCTACTGTATACAAGCCTCTGTAATGGACTTAAATAATTATTCATTTCGGATGAAACTGAAATACTTAATCGGTGTGATTACGTGTTTACCATGAAATCTATTAAGAAATTCATTAAAAAAGAAAACAGATTACAAAACTGAATGTGTACAAATGAAAGTAATTAAAATCTTTTAAAGCATCAAATAAAAGCAGGTATAGTTGAAATATAATAGAATATAATAGACATGAAATATTCTAGGCATGATTAATTGTTTTTCTAAGAAAGTTTACCAAGTTTCTTCAAATACCTTTAATATTACGTACATTTGCCATTTCAATAATAGTTATGGGTGTATATAGTATAATTTTTTGATAAATGAAAATTTTGTATCAAAGACAAGTCTATAATCTCTTAAATTATAATCTTATATATAATTGAGTCCAATAGAAAAAATAGAGATTAATATTGTGATATCTGTTAATATATATATATATATATATATATATATATATATATATATATATA